>CAUYLG010074219.1:0-194701 GCA_963573385.1 Cacajao melanocephalus
CCAGTTCTGTATACTCCGCACCGAGAAGCACTGTGCCAGGGCACAGGCAAAACAGCCACGCCGGCCAAAAAAGTCGCGCTGGCGACCCGTGTGGCTCCTCTGCTGGGAATCTCCCGGTCTGTGGGCGACAAATATTCGTCCGCAAATGCGGCGTCCACTCGCTCTCTGCGCTTTCACTGGGAGCTACAATCCTGAGCTGCTGTTAATCGGCCATCTTGGATCTCTCTCCTGAACACTCTTTTTTAAAGCCTCTCTTGACTTTTGTGTTTACACTTTCCTGGCTCTCCTTTGGCTTTTTGTTTTGTTTTAATCTCCATCCTTGACCTTAGTTTATTTGCCTGTCCCCAAATGTTACAGGTTTAATCTTAGATTTTCTTACATGTTTACTGACATACTCTTGGACAATTTCATTCATTCCCATGGCTTTATCCATGTTCATATGCACAGAAGTGTGTGTATTTGTCCTAAAAGGCTTGGTAACTCAACTTAAACTCTCAAATAGTTTGTCAAATATTAATAATTATATGTCTCTGTACTAGTCCGTTTTCACACTGCT
Organism: Cacajao melanocephalus; assembly: GCA_963573385.1. Lineage (NCBI taxonomy): Eukaryota > Metazoa > Chordata > Mammalia > Primates > Pitheciidae > Cacajao > Cacajao melanocephalus. The sequence continues at coordinate 557 of CAUYLG010074219.1, forward strand.
GGTAAAGACATACCCTAGACTGGGCAATTAATCAAAGAAAGAGGTTTAATGGACTTAAAGTTCTATGTGACTGAGGAGGCCTCACAATCCTGGCGGAAGGCAAGGAGGAGAAGTCATGTCTTATGTGGATGACGGCAGGCAAAGAGAGAGCTTGTGCAGGGAAACTCCTGTTTTTAAAACCATCAGATCTTGTGAGACTTATTCCCTAGCGTGAGAACAGCATGGCAAAGATCCGCCCCCATGATTCATGATTCAGTTACCTCCCACAAAATGTGGGAATTGTGGGAATTATAATTCAAAATGAGATTTGAGTGGGAAAACAGCCAAACCATATCAATCACCATTATTTTTATTATTATATAAAAGACATAAGTAAATGTGACAAAATATAAACCTTGTGTGAATCTAGATGAATGGGACCCTGCAGCTCATAGTACAATCACTGGAACTTTTCTGTGAGATTGAAATTTTTCAAATAGAGGGATTTTTAAAGATTTTTTTTTTAAGTGAACAATTCTGTGCTTAAAAAAAAAACTCTCATTCTTGTCAGGGTATTAAGTTGCTATAACAGAAAGCAGTGGTTCTTTGTGAGTTTTTTATATATTCTAGGATAGGGAGATCTGTTTTGTATACCTTTTTTCCACTGTTATCATTTCAGTTTGGTTATTCTTGACTTTTGAATTGTTCTTAGAAATAATTAGAAAAAATTAGGGATTGGGATTGTTGGAGGGTGAAACCATAGGGAGCGGAAGAAAGTTGAGGAATTCAATGTTGAGTCTTTGAAGTACATATACATATATGTGTGTGTGTGTATGTGTGTGTGTGTATACATATATGGAAGGAAGAAACTGTGTGTGTGTATATATATATGTATATGGAAGTTCCATGTATACATATATATATATATACACACACACTTCTGTGTATATATATATATATATATATATATATATATATATAGAAGTTACACACACACACACACACACACACACACACGGAAGGAAGAAACTGAATGAGTCTATAAAGGCCTGATACTACTTACATATTTTCTTGTTATTATCTATTATGTTATTAATAGGACCTGCAGCTGTGTTATATTTGAGAAACAGGATTTAAGAAATACCCACTCTGTTTTACCAAAAATGTTAAAATTTTATTTGCTTTTACAAAAAGGTTTTATTAAGCTTATTTTCCATCTACATTATCCAAGTAAATCTGAATAATTGGGACTAGAGTGGGACTAGGTGTTGGAGTGACCACCTTTCCATTTATTAAATCATAGAAGGATTTAGCATAAGTATGATAAGAATGTGTGCTTTCCTGCCCTTAACACACACAGAATGCCTCTTTGAATGCCTATTTTTGCAACAAAGAAAAACAAATTGACAAACATCTAGTTGAAACTTCAAGGATTCTGAAAAGCATCTGGCAAGGTATGTTTTTTGGAATATTGGTTCAACTTCTCTATTGGGGACAAAAATAGCTGATTTTAAAGTATAGAAGGCTTTTTCTTTCACATCAAAGATAGAACTGGTAAGTAGTCAGGGAGGTGGGGTGGTTCTGCTCCAAGCTATTGTCTAAAGTTCCAGGTTTCTTCTACTTTGTTGCTCTTTGCTTTCATCTGAATGGTTGATGCTGGTTTTACAGCATATGGTACAACTGGATTTCAGCTTGTGGGAAGGAGTAGAGTGTAGAAGGCACGCAGCTTCCTAATATAAGCACGACCTAAAACATAAATGACAGTTGCAATGAGAGTCCATCAACTAGAATTTGGCCACACTTAGCTCCGAGACAGAGTGGAAACAAATCCCTGGTTTGGTGGCTGTGAGTCCAGTTAAAATTTGGGGGGTTAATTAGTAGACGGAAGAAGGAGAGACTAGATGTGGAAGGACAGTTAGAAATTAAAGGGGTGGTAAAGAAAGTAAGCTTGAAAGCTTCTTTGCTTTCTAGTGTGACAGCTTGTTCTAAGCTTATCTTGTATATTTTTGCTTCAGACCTGAAATCAGGTCAGATTCCATGTATTAGGACATGGTATATGGATACCATAGCATGGGTTTTGGAAAAGGGTGATCATTGCCATTGAGTTTCATCATTTTCAGGCTTTTTTGGTACGGAACTAGGAAATTTTTTTTTCTAAAAGAGAAAATAGGTCATGAGTTCATACTACTATTTCCATTTGACTTTTAAGGTAGGTATTTAAAATGTACTGGTTAAAAAATGTGTTTCTGTCATAAAGACCAAAGTTTGAATCCTGGTTCTGTAACTTATTAGAGGTATAATTTTTTTTTTTTTTGCTTTTTTTGAGTTTGAGTTTTCTCATGTTTACAATGGGGATAATAATAACTACATCTCATGGTTGTCATATGATTAAATGAGATAAGTGCTCAGAAATTTTTACTGATTTTATTATTCTCTATCATAATACAAAAAGGAGAGACACCTAATTCTTCTTAAAGGGGTTAGCAAAGACTTGCCCTTGAAGGTAACACTTGTGCCATTAGGGAAGATTGAGTTTTAAGTGGGATACGGAGGGTTAGTGAGAAGAAATGTCCAGGTAAGGGACCCAGCAGGGGCTGTGATCTGTATTTGTCAAGGCTGGTGCATATGATTCTATTTTGACCCTTTATATATATATATATATTTTCTTATACTGTTTATCATAGTGTATAATTAAGTAGTACTTTGTGTGCTTATTTGCTTCCTGTCTGACTGTCTTTCTGCCCTACAATGACAAGGAAGTACTAATCCTGTCTTTATTTTTGATTACCATTATACCTCCAGTGCCTGCCACATAATAGTCACACAGTTGATGTTCAGACCCTGAATAAAATTTTGAAGCATTTATAAATACCACAGAATTTCACATTTGATTATATACATAAATAATTCTGCACTTATTTCAGTGTTACCTACTGAGGATTGCCTACTAGTTGATCTAGTTTCTTCCAAGTCAATAACTTTAATTACTCTGGAGAATTTTGCAGTCTTAATAGCATTAGTTCTTTATAAATTTTTATTGAAAGAGTAAATGGATGGATTTGCTGGTGTTCCAGTCTGTTTGGATCAGGTTCTTATCCACAATATGGATATACTGGTATGTTGTTAAATGTGTGCCAAGTAATTTGTTGTTAACAAGAGTTTAAAGTACTTCAGGAATCCCTCATAATGAAAGCACTCTCATGTTTCCATTTTGTTATGTTGCCTGAAGAGGGAGAGAGCAGTGCATACAGATTATTCTCCCAAGAATTACCTCTAGTATTCTCATCGGGGAGAGAGAGTTCATGAAGGCTGTGAGCCCCAGCACCTCTAGGCATGCATCTTTTGTGTCCCTGTGGGAAGATTCAGAATGAGAATTCTCACCTGGATCTTTAGGGAAGTATTCTGAGAAAGGAGGCAGCATAGTACAGTATAAGACACTAGATCCCAAGTCAAACGGTATTTGCATTCTAGATAGAGCCTTTTCTTGTTTGGCTGCTAAATACATAACGGTCACATTCTGCATATTTTTATTTTTGTTCTTATTGTCCTCTTTGTTTAGGTATACTTTATATCTAATAAAACATAGCAATTTCAAGTGTAAAACTTCATGAGTTCTGACAAATGTTAAGTAATGTATTTAACACTACAATAATGATATAAAATATATGTTACTCCAAAGAAATTTACTCATGCCCTGTTATAGTTCCTATCACCCTCCTTTGGCAACAGCTGACCTGCTTTCTGTCACTATAGTTTTGTCTTCTCTGGAATTTGGAATTATATAGTGGACCACAAAAAATTATATACTATGAAAGACTATACACTGCATAATATATGGCTGGCTTCTTTGACTTAGCATAATGCTCTTGAGATTCATTTTGTTGCATATGTCAGTAGATTGTTCCTTTTTATTGCTGAGCAGCAGTATTTCATTGTATGGTTATAGTACAGTTTGCTTATCCATTCACCAGAAGGAACATTTAAGTTTTTTGACTATTATAAATAAGCTACTGTGAGCAATTGGTGTACAAGTCTTTTTATAGACCTACATTTTATTTTTATTGGGTGTATACCTAGGAGCATAATTGGTTGGTCATATGTCAAGTGTTGTCTAACTTTGTAAGAAACTGCCAAATTGTTTACTAAAGTATACTATGTTGTATTCCTACCAAGAATGTATGAGTGTCCTAGTTGCTCTATATCTTTCCAACACTTGAATTTTTTCAGTTTTTAAAGTTTCATTATCTCTTTTCGGTTTTAGTTTGCATTTCCCTAATAAATAAATATATTGAAAATCTTTTCATGTACTTTTTTTTTTTTTTAATGGAGTCTTGCTCTGTTGCCCCGCTGGAGTGCAATAGTGCGATCTGTGCTCACTGCAACCTCCGCCTCCCAGATTCAAGTGATTTTCCTGCCTCAGCCTCCTGAGTAGCTGGGATTACAGACGTCTACCACCATGCCTAACTAATTTTTGTATTTTTAGTAGAGATGGGGTTTCACCAGGTGGCCAGGCTGGTCTCCAACTCCTGACCTCAGGTGATCCACCCGCCTTGGACTCCCAAAGTGCTGGGATTACAGGCGTGAGCCACCTTGCCTGGCCCATGTGCTTATTTTCTATCTGTATATATTTGGGGAAGTGAGCGTCCTGACCTCTTGACTTTTTTATTGGATAATCTGTCTACTTGTTAAGGAGTTATAGGAATTTTTTACATATTCTGGATAGGACACAAGTTCTTTATTACATATATGTTTTTCAAATATTTTCTCCAAGTTTCTATCTGCCTTTTTATATTTTATAGTGTTTTTTGAAGAGTAAAGTTTTAAATTTATTTTTTCTTTTTAGTTTGTGTTTTCTGAGTCATATTTAAGAAATATTTTCCTAACCTGAGATTACTAAGGTTTTTCTCCTGTATTTTCTCAAAGGAGTTTTATAGTTTGTGCCCTTACTTTTGAGAGTCATGTAGAATTTCTGTGTATGATGGGAGGAAAGTGTTGAGGTTCATTTTTGACATATGGATAATTAATTGTATCAGCATTGTTTATTGGAGAGATTATCCTTTCCTCATTGCTGAAGCATCTTTGTTGAGTCAGTTAGCCATGTTTTTGTGTGTCTGTTTCTGGACTTCTGTTCTGTTTCGTTGATACCTATGTCTTTTGCAATACAACATGGTCTCAACTACAGTGGTTTTATAATGAGTCTTGAAATTATTTAGTTAAGTCTCCAACTTTGCTTTTATCAAAATTGCTTTGTTTATTCTAGGTCCTTTGAGTTTACATGTAGATTTAAAATCAGGCTTGTTAATTTTTATAAAAAAGCCTGCTGCAATTTTGATTAAAATTACATTGAGTGATCAGTTTGAGGGAAACTTGACACTTTTTACATTTTTGGTTATTCTGATCCATGAGCATGGCATATTTCTCAGATTTAAGTCTTTGATTCTCTCAGCAATATTTGTAGTTTTCAGTTGTCAGTTTATACATATGTTAGGATATATATAATATATATTTTTTTACCCCTGGAGTCTCCCTCTGTTGCCCAGGCTAGAGTGCAGTGGTGCAGTCTTGGCCCACTGCAACTTCTGCCTCCTGTGTTCAAGCCTCAGCCTTCAAGTAACTGGGACTACAGGTATGCGCCACCACACCTGGCTAATTTTTGTATTGTTAGTAGAGACAGGTTTTTACTATGTTGCCCGGGCTGGTCTCAAACTTCAGACCTCAAGCTATCTGCCCAACTCAGTCTTACAAAATGCTGTGATTATTGGTGTGAGCTGCTGTGCCTGGCTGAAATTATACTTTTCAAACTAAGGGTGCTAGAAAGGTCAAGATTATAAGCATACGTTATAAAATATGACATGATGCTCTGCTTAACTTCTAATGGCCAAAGGAATTTAGTAGACTCACTCTGGGGAAGGCTTAGACTCAAACTCTGTGATACTCAAATGCTATGAAGCTATGATATGGAAGAAGAAAGGGATATGCAGCTGCCTAGATAATTTTATGCTGTTGTTGGAAAAAATTTTATGCACATTTAATGTTAAGTTTGGGGAAACAAATATATTAAATTGATGATGCAACTTATAATTTAAGTTATAGGTTATAGGTTTGTTGGAGGATTAAATAAGATGATTAAAGCAAGGTAACTCATTGAATGAAGCCTTGTCACATTATAAGCATTCAGTAAATAATGAATTATCAATCTCTGAACTTGTGTGATTATGGGCATTATTTGGTGTGGTCAAGAGGTCTTTAAGCTTTTTTTCCTCTCCCTACTCCGTTGAGTTATCAAAAAAGGCGTTATTATTTTTTAATACAACCTGTTTTCACAATGAGGGACATAAATAACATACTACAGTTTCTGTTGGTGTTTTTGTACTTGAGGCATTAAGTGCTCTCTGTTACTTGGAAAAATAATGGCTCTCCAAAATGATTCAAAGCTTTTCTTTTATAATTTTTAAGTTTCCTTGCCAGTGTGCTTTAAATTAACCTTCTGACTTATTAATGAAACTCAGTGACTGGGCGCAGTGGCTCAGGCCTATAATCCCAGCACTTTGGGACACCAAGGAGGGTGGATCACCTGAGGTCAGGAGTTTGAGAACAGCCTGGCCAACATAGTGAAACTCCATCTCTGCTAAAAATACAAAAAGTAAGCCAGGCATGGTGGTGGGTGCCTGTAATCTCAGCTACTTGGGAGGATGAGGCAGGAGAATTGCTTGAACCTGGGAGGATGAGGCAGGAGAATTGCTTGAACCTGGGAGGCAGAGGTTGCAGTGAGCTGAGATCGTGCCACTGCACTCCAGCCTGGGCAACAAGAGCGAAACTCCGTCTCAAAAAACAAACAAAAAAACCCACCTACATAATTTATTCTAGTTTAAATGTTTTAATGTAGATTCAGAATAATTTGGGCTATTATTTAACAATTATCCGTAGTTATAGTTTAGCATTGATAATGTTATTGTACTTTTTTTTTGAGACCGAGTCTCACTCTGTTGCCCAGGCTGGAGTGCAGAGGTACAATCTTGGCTCACTGCAGCCTCAGCCTCCCAAGTAGCTGGGATTACAGGCATGTGCCACCTCGCCCAGCTAATTTTTTGTATTTTTTAGTACAGACAAGGTTTTGCTATGTTAGTCAGGCTGGTCTCAAACTCCTGGCCTCAAGTGTTCCACCCTCCTCAGCCTCCCAAAGTGCTAGGATTTAGGCTTGAACCACTACACCTGGCCATACGGTACAGAAACACACTCTTCTAGTGTATGTATGTGTCTATTTGGAACTTAGTTTTGTAGTCTTTTTTTTTAAATCATACTTTATGTATAATTATAGTACCTTGTTATCATTGTGAACGTGTTAAATCAATACTATAATAGTTGAGGTAGATAGAACATTAGGGCCTTAGAACATACCATATTCTATATTTTTTCCTCTGTATTTGCCTTTGGTATCGGTCCCTGGATTTTTGCTTTTATGAGTCTGTTTCTTTCATTTTTATTATTTTTGTTATCAATCATCCTAGTACTTTTTTAAATGATTGCATCAGCTTGTCTAGCTTGTCTTGGCTGTTCTCAGTCTGTGCTACATATTGCAAAATTATTTTAAAGCATACCACTTGAGTGTATTACTCTACTGTTCAAAATGTTTCATTGCTTCCCATTGTCCACTAGATTGCTCAGTGCCCTTCACACTTAGCCAGTCACATTATTATTTATTCATCCATCCATTTATTCATTCAGCTATATTTATTAGCTTCTTCTGTGAACCAGGCAGGATGATAGGTTTCGAGGATAAAACAGTGAGCAAAAACAAAAAGGAGCCCTGCCCCATGGGTCTGGAGAAGACAGACACTAATGAAAATACCACAAAGATGAAAGTAAAGTAAATTTTCAGTTGTATGTTCTACGAGAGGGAGGAATATGTGCTGTGAGAGCTTATAATGAATTAGATCTGGTCAAGGAAGTCACTGGAGGGCCAAGATCTGAGAAGAGTAGGATTTGTTACTCAAAAAGTAGAAAAGAGGATTATACCAAGCAGAGGGAGTAACATGTATAAAAGCTTTTTCTTTTTTTCCTGAAGGGAGTATGTTTTGAGAATGAAGAACTGAAAAAAGGCTAATGTGGCTTAGAAACAGTGTTGTCCAATCTTTTGGCTTCCCTGGGCCACGTTGGAAGAACAATTGTCTTGGGCTACACACAAGCTACGCTAACACTAATGATAGCCTATGAGCTAAACACACACACACACACACACACACACACACACACACAAATTCTCACAATGTTTTAAGAAAGTTTACGAATTTGTGTTGGGCCACATTCAAAGCCGTCCTGGGCTACATGTGGCCTGTGGACCACAGGTTAGACAAGCTTGACTTGGAGCATAAAAGAAGAGGGATGGTAGTACAAGATGTAAAAGAAGGTTGGATTTGACCATACAAGGGGCTTCCAGGCCATGCTGAGTAATGTTATTAACATAAAAGCAATAGGAAACCATACAAGGGTTTTATTTAGAAGTGAGGGTGAAGGAGAGGGAGATAAAAGTGGTTGTTGGAGCACTGTTGGTTAGTCTTGACAGTAGCTTGGCCAAGGAGGTTAGTGATGGTAGAAGAGATAGAAAGAAGCAACAGTTTCAAGAAATATTTAGGAGGTTAAGTGAGTAAAACCTGCATGTAATACAGTTAGGGGTGTAAGAAACAGGGAGGAGGTGGCTTCCTGGAAAATTGAATATGTAATGATGCCATTTTACTGAGCTAGGGAATACTGGAAGAGGACCATTTTGGGTAGAGGGAAATCAGAAGTTCAATTTTGAACATGTTTAGTTTGACATAATTTTGAGTCATTCAAGAGGGTGTTCACTAGGCAGAAATTTGATGCTCAGAAGAGAGAGTCTCAACATAAATGGTTTTTATTATTATTATTATTTGATTATTGATAGAAATTGGAGTTGTGAGTAGGAGGGTTGAGGGTTGAGATGATACATTGGCCAAGACCTAAGACATGATTCTTGAGGATCTGCAGCACTTACTAGTTAGGTATTGGAGGTTGTGTCTGGGTTAGGGGTGAGGATGGAAGGCAGGAGCAGCCAGGGAGAAAGAAAACCATGAAGATATTTCAGCATGAGAGCCAAAGGAAGATTTCTTTCAAAAGACTGGGAAGTAGTTTTGAATGCTGTTTGGAAGCCAGATTTGATTACCTCCAATAGATTTAATGACTCAAGGAGAGATCTGTTGTGTAACAAATCATCCCAAAAGGCAGTGACTTAAAACAATAATTTATTATTTCTTAAGAATTTGTGAGTTGATTACATAAGCCCCAGACTTATTCAGGGCTGGAACATACAAGCTGGTCTTACTTATATGTCTGGGGCTTTGGTGCTACCTGTTTTCTGGGGGACCTTGCTTCTCATCCCTGTGGATTCTGTCTCCAACATTCAGTAGCATAGTTCAAACTTTTTTACATGGTAGCCAGCTTTTGTGGAAGTGAAAATAAAGCTGCTAGGCCTAGTAAGACTTAAACTGAATACTTTTGAGTGCTTCGGAGTACCGTGCCATATACCAGAGTACAAAACAAAAACAAAACCCATTGATGTTTATTGTGAGAGTTGTTTGTGAAAAAAATTAACAGTAAGGAAATTCAATAATTGATAGGCTAAGTATAACTGCAAAAGATATATTGAGTGAGAGGACTGAGGAATGAAGACAAATTCCTAATCATTCCTCCACATTTTCTTTAAACTTGACCTCAACTGGGCTGCTAATTTCCTGAACACTCCTCTTTCTTTCCTTATGTACTCCTTTTCCCTGAATGAGTTTCTTAAATATCTTTTAATTTCTCTCTTCCTTTGTACTTTATTCTCTACCAGTTCTGAAATTTAATTTAGTTTGTATCCCAGTATTCATTATTATTTATTGTCTCCTATGTGTTGATCATGATCTTCACTCTGCATTGCTCCCTAACCTGCATGAGGTTCTGGATTCTCAGTAAATTTATTATTTTTCACACTTGCTCAGATGCTATTTCCTCTGAGAAGTCTTCCCTGGTTTATCCCCTAATCATTTATTCTTCTGTACTATTTTTATTGTTGTACATATTATAACACATTATAATTGTTTACTTACATGTTCTTGAAGGTAGAAAATTGCAATGTCTAATGTGTTGCCTTTCATTAAATAACTCCTGAGTTACAGCTTGATTTCTGATTCCTATTCTTACTTTTTTTAAAAAGGCCCCACATGTTAACAATAAGGTGTGTATATTCATGATGACCTAATTATTTCTTTGATACTGTGCTGAGTTCATTGGTACTAGGCCAGTGCAGTAAACTATAAAGAAAAGTTATAATTTGGTATATGAGGTTAAAAATTACAAGAAATAATATATGGTCAAGTTTTTTATATCTCTTAATAAAGTAAGAATGAATATAGGAGGTTTTGTTTCATGTGGGCTTCAGTGGAAGTATGTACATATGTAAATTCTAAGTATGCATGTTATACACTGAGCTGGATGGAGTGTTTGTTATGGTGCCAGCATATGGAATATTTGTTTTTCCACCCCTTATTCAAGGTGTCAGTTGGGCTTTGGAGCTCATGTGTTTGTATGCTCTGTGTATGGGCACATACAAGGGCCAAGAGATGTACTGGTTACGCACAGGGGGAAAGAATAATACTTGAAGTTCTTGGAGATAAGACTGCCTGGTTCTGTGACTCATGACTTACATTAGCATAGAAACTTTGTATCTGTGTGCTTGTATATGTGTGTGTTGGGATGGAGGGAGTACATTTTTTTTTTTTTTTTTAGTTTTTGTTTGTTTGTTTTGAGATGGAGTCTCCCTCTGTCACTAAGGCAGGAGTACAGTGGTGCTATCATGACTCACTGCAAACTCAACCTCCTGGGCTCAAGCTATCCTCTCGCTGCAGTCTCCCAAGTAACTACAGGTGTGCATCACCATGCCTGGCTTGTGTGTGTGTGGTTGTAGAGATAGGATCTCATTATGTTGCCCAGGCTGGTTTGGAACTCCTGGCCTCACGCAATCCTCCCTGCCTCAGCCTCCCAAAGTGCTGGGATGGTAGGTGTGAACCATCACATCTGGCCAGGATCACAGTTCTTATTGCCAGGACACTGAGAGGTGCTTGTGATCTGATTATAACTCTAGCTTTACATCCCTTTTACTTTGCTTAGACTGTGTGAGTGGAACTTCATTTATTATTTCGTATGGCAAATACTGTGGGGAAAACAAAAGAATCAGATCCTCCTACTTTCCCTCTTCCAAACTGTTAGGATAGGCTGCAAAGTAAATAGGTCATTAAAACTTAAGTGGAAAGCATGATAATGAGAGTACATATAATTTTATTTACTTTGGTAAAAGAACCAGTTGGCAGAACATCCAAATTCAAGGGGAAATCTTAAGTGTTGATACAGATCATCCCTGACTCATGGTGGGCTCTGGTTTGATGCTCATCCACCCAGTTAGGTTGTATGCTGGAGATATCATTTTAGATTCTGGAGTTGAAGATGGTTTAGAACTAAACTTCTTGGCTGCTGCGGTGGATCACGAGGTCAAGAGATCGAGACCATCCTGGCCAACATGGTGAATCCCTGTCTCTACTAAAAAAAATGCAAAAATTAGCTGGGCATGTTGGTGTGCGCCTGAAGTCCCAGCTACTTGGGAGGCTGAGGCAGGAGAATTGCTTGAACCTGGGAATGAATGAATAAATGAATGAATGAATGAAGTTCTTTTATCTTTTCTTTTACTGTTTGTTGATTTCTAATTTTACATTCTACAATTTAAAAAATAGTAATAATGTATGAGAATTTTGGTTATCTGAGGCTTTACGATAGCTTTCCTTATAGTGAGCTGGCTAAAATGTAATCTCAAATCTTGTTTATTTATTTGGCATGATTTATCTACATTAAATCCTGAAGTAGTGCTATGCCTATGGTTGGTGCTCCATGAATAACTAAACAATTAAAATTTAAGTTGTGAGCTTTAGTCTAAGCTTAGCAAAGTCACAAATAATTAGGGTCTGTATTATAATCAAATATAAAACAGAGGAAATTTTACTTTTATAAGTACATAAAATTTGAGCATGCCTGATAACTGTCACCTACATAATCTGCTATTTGTTTTTCAGACCAAAGGAGGTTTTATTCCTTTTCTTTTGGTAGGAAGTTGAGGAAGGAGTCAAAGGTGAAGGGGCAGTAAGGTCTCTAAGGGAAACAAGGAAAAATAGGACGGTCTTCCCAAATTTAAATTAAAGTTGCATTTCCTTTTCTGTTGGCTACCAAGATGATGACATGTTGTTGATATTATTGAAATTAATCATTTAAAATAAATAACAGTATGGAAAACCTCACTTGTATTCAAGTAAAAAACAAATTGAATATAAAGAATAATTTTCTTTGCTTATTAGTCCATTATACTGAAGCTTTGCCCAGTATACTTTTATAAAGATTCTAATATCACGGTTATGGGAAAATTACTATATTATTGAAACACACATGGTTTATCCAATTCTTAAAATTTGCAGTCCTCCCTTCCTAGATGTTCTAGACTTGATTATATAGCATGGGTTACTTGAGTGTGTTCTCCAAACAGATGTCTCCTAACATACAATCTTGTATTATAGTTCATCTCTAAAAAGGGGATATTAATAGTATCTACTCCGTTTGCTTGTTATAAGTATTGTATGTAAAGCTCATGGAATGGTGCTTGGTACATATTAAGTGTTCAGAATATGCTAGCTATTGTTGTCTGTTGTTACTGCCTGTGTTTCAAGAAATGGAAGGGAAAAGCAAGAGGCAGAAAAATATTACCACTCCTTTGTATCAAGAGTAACTGGAGGAAAAGCATAGGACTATGCATTATAAAAATAACCTACAGTGTTTATAAGATGTATTAGTTAGGGACTTAAAATCACTAGATGGATATAGAAATCAATTAAAAATTTTTTCTAAAAGTGGTTATTTTTATAATAAAATTTTTCAACATTTGACTTCTTTTTAAAAATGTGGATTATATTTCCACTCCTGATTAGGCAGTATAATACAGTGTTTAAGAGCCAGACTTACCTGGGTTTGCATTCTGTCTCCTCACCACTTACTATGTACCTTCTAACAAGTCCTAAAGCTGTTTATCATTTGTAAGTGAGGATTATAATAATGCCTATCTCATTTATTTTGTGAGTTAAATGAATATATATCTATATAAAGGGTTTAGAATAACTTGTGGCATCTGATAGTAACCACCATAAAAGTATTATTGTTATTAATGGCTAGTTTTTTTAAAAGCATTATTAATTCAGACACTTCCATTTGAATACTCATACTAGAGTTTCTTGGGATTAAGTTTCAGAAAATAGCTCTTATAAAACTCTTATCCCATCTAGTGTTCAGAAATAAAAATCCTATTAAGTATCTTGTTAGCTAGTACTGTGATTCTCAGTTTTCTTCTTTCTGTGTGTTGGCTTATTTTTAAATACGTCTCTGAGACAGATTCCTTCAGGAACATGATCCTCTCTTGAGAACTCTTACGGTACTAGGTGTAGTATTTTATTCCTTATCTTTAAATCCTCAGAGCCTAAATATGACTAATATTTGGTAGGTACGTAAAAAAATGATGAGTGAATCCACGTATGGTTTTCAGGAAGTAGTCTGCCTTCTTGCAGTGTATTTTAATGGCTGATCAAGAAGAACTCTTTATTAGGGGTCCTTACGAATGAGCTTTGGAGCTAGTAATTACTGTATTTAATCTTTCTCTTGTTGAGTTGAGGCATATATGAAAAAGAAGAAAAGAAAGTCTTTGGTTTTGTATAAAATAATGACATTATAAAAGAGGTATAGATAACTACTTCAATGAATAATTTACTGGCTTTTGACAGTTATCCTCATATTACTATGTTTCAGTACTTTGGATAAGAATAAGGAATATAAAAATTTCTGCCAACTGGGCACAGTAGCTCATGCCTGTAATCCCAGCACTTCGGGAGGCCGAGGCGGGTGGATCACCTGAGGTCAGGAGTTCGAGAACAGCCTGACCAACATGGTGAAACCCCGTCTATACTAAAAATACAAAAAATTAGCCGGGTGTGATGGCGGGTGCCCGTAATCCCAGCTACTCAGGAGGCTGAGGCAGGAGAATCAGTTGAACCCAGGAGAGTCAGAGGTGAGGTTACAGTGAGCTGAGATCACGCCACTGCATTCCAGCCTGGGCGCAACAGAGCAAGACTCCATCTCAAACAAATAAATAATAAAAGTTTCTGCCATATTTGCCTTGTTTTGTTCTTTTTGTTTTGGATTTTTAAGAATGTAATAAATGAAACAGAACATTGCAGATAGTAGTGTATAGCCTCCCTTGTTCCCCTACTCAATGTCGCTTTCTTCCCTCTTTCCCTTCCCATAATCAACAATTGTGAATTTGATTATAGTCGTTTAGTCCACATTTTCTTATTTTTACTACATGAGCCTGGAAACATTACATTAGCATGTAATGTAGTGTACATTAGCATGTAATATATAAAAGTGTTCTAAACATTGTTTAACAGTGTGTAGAGATGCTATTCTGTGCATCATTTTGCATCTTGCCTTTTTTTCTTCCATGTAATATAGTTTTTGACACAGAAATAGACTCACGTGTATAGTCACCCAATATGAGAAAGAGGTGACATTCTAGTGCAGCATAGAAAGGATGGCCTATGTCAATTGGATATCCATTTGGGGAAAAAAAAAAATGTGTCTCTGTCCCTATTTTGGACCATACCCCAAACTCAATTTCAGATGTATTTCAGGTTTGATTTTAAGTGGTAAAATAATAAGCTTTTAGAAGAAAAAATGGGAGTCTGGGTGTGGTGGCTCATGCATGTAATCCCAGCACTTTGGAAGGCCGAGGCGGGCAGATCACGAGATCAGGAGTTTGAGACCATCCTGGCTAACATGGTGAAACCCCTTTTCTAATAAAATACAAAAAATTCGCCCGGCATGATGGTGCACGCCTGTAGTCCCAGCTACTCAGGAGGCTGAGGCAAGAGAATCACTTGAATCCGGGAGGCGGAGGTTGCAGTGAGCTGAGATTGCACCACTGCACTCTAGCCTGGTGACAGAGCAAGACTCCGTTTCAAAAAAAAAGAAGAAGAAGAAGAAGAAAATATGGGAGAACATCTTCATTATCTTTGAGGAGACAAAAAGTACTAACTGTGAAAGGAAAAATATATTAAGATAAATTGTTTGTACAAAGATACTACTAAAATAATGGAAGAGGTAACAGAGTAGAAGAAGATATTTGCAATACTATAATATATCCAATAAAGCAGTGATGCCCAACCTTTTTGGCACCAAGGACTAGTTTCCTGGAAGAGAATTTTTCTGTGGACATGGGTGGCTGTGGTTTTGGAATGAAAATGTTCCGCTTCAGATTATCGGGCATTAGTTAGATTCTCATAAGAAGCACACAACCTGGATTGCTTGCATGTGCAGTTCACAATAGAGTTCGTACTCCTATGAGAATCTAATGCCACTGTTGATCTGACAGGAGGTGGAGCTCAGGTGGTAATGCTTGCTTGCCCCCTGCTCACCTCCTGCTGTGTGGCCCCATTGCTAACAGACCACAGATTTGGGGATCCCTGCAATAAAAGACTCATCTGGAATAGATTAACAGTCCTCCAAATCAGTAAGAAAGCTAAGCAACCCAATAAAAAGTAATAAGCAGAAAACTAACAGGCACTTGACAGAAGAGCACATTGAAATGGCTAATAAGTGTATGAAAAGATATTCCACTTCCATAGACATCAGGGAAATTAAAACCCAACTAAGACACCAGTGCATGTACACGTGCGCGCGCTCGCGCGCACACACACTCTCTCACTCACTCTCACTCTCTCTCTCTCTCTCTCTCACACACACACACACACACCCGAAAATGAAAAAGACAGCCAAAACTAAGTGTTGCTGAAGGAGATATAGAGCAACTGGTTCTCTCATAGACTGCTATGGGAATATAAATTGGAATAACCACTTTGGAAAACTGGCAGTATCTGATGAAAGTAAACATATCTAGCAGTTCTACAACTAGGTATATACTCAACAGAATGCATACGTATATTTTCCACAAAGATGTACATAGTTAGACTATTCATAATATATCCAAACAATTCAAAAGGATAAATTATGGAGTTTGAGACCAGCCTGATGAAATCCCTTTTCTACAAAATATTAAAAAGTGAGCTGAGTGTGGTGGCATGCGCCTGTAGTCTACTTGGGTGGCTGAGGCAGGAAGATCTCTTGAGTCTAAGAGTTTGAGGGTGCAGTGAACTATGACCATGTGACCACATTCCAGCCTCGGTGACAGAACATGACCTTGTCTCTAAGAAATAAAAATAAATTATGGTTTACAGATAAACACTCTGGCAATAGGAGTGAACGATCTACCATTCTACGTAGTAGTATAGGTGACTGTCACCTTTATAGTGATGAAAGAAGCCATAAACCAAAGAGACAATACTCCATTTATATAAAGTTCAAAATCAGGAAGGCATTCAACTTGTGAAAATTTGTTAAGCTCTGCATTCTGGATATATGGTCTTATATGTGTGTATGTTACATTACCCAAAAAAACATTGTTTTGAGATCTATCCATGTTGGATATTAGAGTTCTAGTTTATTCATTTCAAATGTGGTATGTGAACAGACTGTAGTTTATTTATTGATTCCCTTATTGGACTTCTAAATTGTTTCCAGTTTTCCTCTGTTTCAAATAATGCTGTAGACAGTTTTTATTTTTAAACAGCTTATATAAATATATGAGAGTTCGTCTAGGAGGTGGCATTGTTGGGTTTTAAGGTATGCTCATGTTTAGCTTGATACTATTAAATTGTTCTCCAAATAGTGGTATAATTATAGGCTCACCAAAAGTGTTGGAGAGTTCCTATTGCTTTATATTCTTGTCATCACTTAGTATTGTCAAACTTTAAAAATTTTGGCTAATCTCACTGGGTATGAAATGGTATCTCATCAATATTTTAATTCATGTTATCTGTTAACTAGAGTATTTGAACATCTTTCTACATGTTTATAGGTCGTGGATTTCCTTCTAGGTATCCTTATCGCCCATTTTTTGCTTTTGGGAATTGTCTATGTTTATTGCACATTTTTCTAATGACTAACTATATTTTTCTTCATTTATGTACAATTTTCCTTGATTCTCAAAGTCCATATATTCAGGAAGACCTCCCCTCCCCCTTTGATTTTTAAGACATTACTGGAATTTCAACTGTAAACTTAAATTTGGAGTAAGTCAATTCTCCTGAGATTTTTCCTTCAGATTTTAATCTTTTTCCTGTTTCTGTTTACCTGCCATTGGCCCTTATTTTACTAATTCATTTCAACTATAGTGGATTCCCCCTGACTTTTTTTTTTTTTTTTTTTTAATTTCGAGGTTGGTGGTGATTTGAGGAGGGAGAAATGAGAAGCAGTAGAAAAATAAATAAAAATTTGCCTAAACTTTATAAAATTGATATAGCTATGTGTAAAATGCTTAGAATATTCTGTGACCCTTGCTGTTTGTTTCTTTTTTTATATTTGAAATTCATTCTAGATTTGGCATTGTACAGCCAAAAGCCATTTATTTCATTTTATATTGTCTGTGTTGCAGGTGCTCATCATTACATGATTAGGGGTGTGTGTGTGTCTATGTGTGTGTTCCACACAGTGCCTATTATCCCCCAGATTCTCAAGACAGTTCCACGTATCCATTATTCTGCAAATCAGCTGCATTAGCAGTTGAAACTTCAGGCAGTACCACTGGTGCTTTGACATTTCTGTGATATTAGAGAGAAAATGACCAAGTACTTGGTTGCTGTGTTTCCCAAATACAAAGGTGGTTGGTTGGTCTGGGTAAAAGGAGATGATGTAAATAGTGCTTGCTTATCTTCTGTCAGGGTGTGGTAATAGCAGTAAGGGCCTGGAGTTCCTGAGCTGTTTACAATTGTCACAGAGTCTCTGAGGCTGGGAAACCTTCCATGAGAATATCCTGGCCCAGATTTCTTCAGCATTCCTTCTCTGTTGCTTCTGCCTTCTGCCTTACATGCCAGAGAAAGAGCTCATGACTCCTGTCCAAAGTCACAAAATCTTGGCTGATCTTGATGGAGTCTTGCAGCATATTCTCATGGCATGAATCTTTTTAAGAGAGTTGCCAGTATAACATAGCTTCACTAGGAAAACTCTTCTAGAATAGAATTGGATTCTTTTTTTAATGGTTTGATGTAAGTCAATGAAGAAACTTGAGCCTATTTTAGTGTAGAATGACTTCAACCCCCATCAAGTTTGGAAATGTTCTCTGTGTGAGATTTACAGAGGCTGTACACAATACAGTTAGGTCTTGCTTTGTGAATAAATCAGTATAAACAATGACAATTAGGAAGTGATCATTTTAAAGCATGTTCTGTATAAAAATATATTCCAATAGTTGTAGGAAAAAAGCCCTAAAGTGATTCCGGACTTTATTTTTAAAAAATTTGTAAGTGGTAAGGATTTTTGCTTTCCTAAGTACCATATACTTAAATACCATTATCATACTTAAAATATTATTAACAGTTACAGTGATATAATTTCAGAATTTCCTGATTGTCTCAAAAATCTTTGCTTTTTTCTCTTTTATAACAGTTGCAACTCCTCGAATTCCCCTCCCTTTGCTTTTTCATGCCAACGATTTATTGGAGAACCCATGTCATTTGTCCTGTATAATGTCCCACATTCTGGATTTGACTGATTGCTCCCTTGTGTTGGTATTTAACTTGATCCTATATCCCCACTATTCCCTGCTAACTGGTAATTAGAACTAAAGGCTTGATTCAATTCAAGTTCAATCTTTATCTTTTTCTTTTTGTGTGTGTAAGAATCCTTTATAGTTGATGTTGTGAACTTCTTACTGCATCATGTCATGAAAAACATAGTGTCTGGTCATCCTCATTGAGTGATACTGAAATGAATATGTGGATTCTGTTTGTACACTGTTACTCTGTTGTTATAAAAGGCCCATTATAGTCATTTAAAGCTTCTTGAGTTGCTTAAGAATCTCAGAAAAGATTCTAACTTAGCAGGTCTAAGGGAAGAAACATCTATTATTGATAAAACATGCAACATACACAAAAACCGCCAAACCTCTCTACATTTACTTAGATGTGGTAAGAATCACTACATTTAAAATGTAATTAGAGTGACAAAATTTACTCTTCTACAAATGCTTTGAGAATGTTTCTTGCATAAAATGAACCATATTTAAAATTGCAAAGTGCTGTGAAGATGTTTGAGACTGCTGTAGTGTAATTTTTTTTTTTAAAAAAGCACTGACTTTGGACACAGGAGGCCAAATCATTTTTTTGAGGTCCATTTCTTTTACATTTAGAAAATAATAGTAAGGCCAGGTATGGTGGCTCTTGCCTGTAATCCCAGTACTTTGGGAGGCCAAGGCGGGTGGATCACCTGAGGTCAGGAGTTTGAGACGCAGACTGGCCAACATGGCGAAACCCCATCTCTACTCAAAATACAAAAATTAGCTGGGCATGGTGGTACGCGCCTGTAGTCCCAGCTACTTGGGAGGCTGAGGCATGAGAATTGTTTAAACTGGGAGGCGGAGGTTGCAATGAGCTGAGATCATGCTGCTGCACTCCAGCCTGGGTGACAGACTGAGACTCTATCTCAAAAAAAGAAAAAAGAAAATAATAATAACACATCTGTCACATGGTTGTTCTAATGATTAAATGAAGTGATTTATTTGGAAGCAGTTCAGCACCCAGTAATTGAGTCTAAATCTGAAATTCATTCCAACAATACAGATTTTTTTCAGTCTATATCTTCAAAGTAAGTTTAAGAAGATTAAAGTAACAGTAGCTATGTCCGAATAAGCTTTCATATTTGAGCTTGCTTTTCAAGTGATAGGAGAGTTGATGCAGTTTTAACATAAGTGTAATTAAAGTAGGCTTTTTGAAAAAAATAGCCTGTGGAATTCTTATTACTGTTTTTCTTTCCCCGCTTTTAGCTCCATTTACCTCTTAATTCTCCTTTGCCTGGAAGTGAATTGACCAAGGAACCATTTCGTTGGGATCAAAGACTCTTTGCATTAGTGTTGCGGTTGCCTGGCACCATGTCAGTAGAATCAGAACAGTTGACAGGGGTGCCTTTAGATGACTCTGCAATCACACCAATGTGTGAAGTGACAGGCGGTAAGTTTTTTGCTGGCAGTAATTCAGTAACTTTAAAGCAGATTTTATCTGAATGTTTTAAAATGTACATTTCAAAAACTCCATGTTTGTTTTTATTTAACAAGTTAATATTAGGAATTAATAGGCATATGCGGTTTTAACGCCACATTTATTGATAATGGTCTATGATCTTCATTTGAATAGAATGTGGTTACTATTGGATTTGACAAGGAATGATCATTTTTTTTTACTTCTATAGAAAATACTAGTTTTTGATGTTGTTAAACCATATTTTCTTATCTACAAAGATTGCCAATGCTTTAGGAATACCATAGCATTATTTTTTGCAAAAAATGTTTTGAGAATAATCTCTGTATATTTCATCAGATATGCTTGATTAAGTGCAGTTTTTCCCAGAGGCAAGTAGATTGATAGGGTAAAGGAAAGAGGAAGTGAGGTCTTATCCAGCTTCTCCTTCATTTATACATCAGATTAGATAGGTACTATGCTAAGTGAACATCAAGGGAAATCTTGAAATAGAATATGTAGTCAACTCAGAACTTATTTAATGTAGAATTGGCTAACAGGTGGATTAATTTTATATAGGTATATATTGCGTGCTTACTGTATACCAAGTATTGTTCCATGCTTTTGGCTTTCAGTAGTCAATAAGACAGACGTGGCATTTTTCCTTTTATGGAGCATTTCAGTTCTTACCTGAGAATTTTATTAAAAGAATTTTAATATCAAATTTTTAATTTGATATTCAAATGTGCAAGTCTAGCATTCCACTCTTTTGCTTATGATAAGGGCCTGTTACGTAGTCTTCAGACACAGTTGGTGCTCTAATGAGATTCATCATAGCCAGCCACATAAGAGAAAATATAAGTTCTAATTCATATTTTAGGTGCATTTTTTTCTAAAATTCTATGAGTTTTGGAAATCTGCAAAATTCACAGACAAAAAGGGATTAACTTTACACAGGTGTGTGAAATAGATAAGTTAGAAAGCTGTTATTCACGTCATTAAATGCTTTCATTTTATAGAAATGCTTTTTGTGAACTTCTGTAATGCCTTCACAGTTTAATCAACAAAGGGTAAAAAAGGGATGTGTGTAATTTTTGCAGGGACAACCTGTCATCTAAATTTGAAAATTAACTAGTAACAGTTTATATAGGTAATATTTTTCAGTGACAGTCCTATTTTTTTCTGCAGAAGGGTGCACATTTATATTTATGAAATTTTAGTTTCCAGCTTTGAACTGGCCCCCGTGTTTAAAATTCTGATTTTTTTTTTAACTCTGGGGATTTTACTTAACAGATTCTGAAAGGCTTGGAGGCTGTAACATTTTTACATTGGAAATTCCTTGCTATGAATTACTTAGTTTGAACTTAGAATTATGATGATTTGGAACTTAGATGTTCTAGAACTTTTGTCTCTAGGATCAGGAATATTCAGAGTTTGAAGTGAAGTGACTGGTATAATCAAAGAGTCTGAAAAGAAACTTGAGACATCATGTAGCAGTTAATATCCTTGCCAGTAACATACTTAAAAAGACAGGCCGGGCGCGGTGGCTCATGCCTGTAATCCCAACACTTTGGGAGGCTGAGGTGGGCAGATCACAAGGCCAGGAGTTCGAGACCAGCCTGGCCTGATCAACATGGTTAAACCCTGTCTCTACTAAAAAAAAAGTACAAAAATTAGCTGGGCATGGTAGTGCATGCCTGTAATCCCAGCTACTTGGGAGGCTGAGGCAGGAGAGTCACTTGAACCAGAGAGTCAGAGGTTGCAGTGAACGAGATGGTGCCATTGCACTCCAGCCTGAGACAGAGTGACACTCTGTCTCAAAAACAAACAAACAAACAAAAAACAGCAATATAGTGAAGTTACTTTGTTTATTCTTTGAAAGGAACATCTCCAGAGGCAAAGTTCCAAAGTCATCCTTGGTAATACGTTTCAATGATACAGAAATCTTAGTCAAGAAATTAGGAAGACTTCCCTAAATTACGTTCTAAATCCTTACTGATGTGATAGTTTATTTGCCCCTTTTCATGCTCTTACTAGCAGTAAGGGTAAGCTGCTCAAATGTCACTCAAATGTCACTCACCTTTTCATATTTCTAAATGTGTGTTCTTTCTTAATTTAAGAAATGTTCATGAAGGAAAATTTTGGGGAACACTAGAAAAGTAGAAAGAACAAGAAAGATAATACCCACTGATATTGAAAAGTAAAAAGAACAAAAAAGATAATACCCACTGATTACATATTCAAATATGTAATCACTGTGCATTTTTAAAAGTTAGTGTTAACAATAATTGTCTATGTGTGTATTTGTGAACATTTTTCCCATTATAGAGTAATTCATGTTCACTAAGGGAATATTGGAATAAATTCACCTATATTGCCAAAATAATAATATGTTTCTTTCTATGTATTTTTAGTTGCATAATTGTAGTCATTGTAAGCATCTACTCTATGCCAATTAATTGTTCTAGGTGTTGGGAGTACAGCAGGAACAATAGAAAGCTTACATCTTTGTACTCGGTGATAGATAATCATGTAAAATAAAAGATATTTTATAGTAGTACTACCTACTACTATTGTAGTAGACAGTAGAGTGCTACTATGAAGACAAAACAGAGTAAGGGAATAGAGACTAACTTGAGGCAGAGAAAGAATATTGTACCTAAGTTTTCTTCAGAGGAAGTGACATTTGAGCAGAGACCTGAATAATGGAGGTAATTAACACAAATATCTAGGCAGAGGAAATGACAAGGGAAGGGACATGCTCTTTATGTATTTGGAAGCAACAGGAAGGCTGGCATGGCTGGAGCTTGCATAGGGAGGAAGAGAGTAATAGCTAAGTTTAGAGAGGTAGACAGGGGCCAAATATTGAATAGCTCTTTAGGCTACAATAAATATTTTTTTATTTTCCAAGTATGATAGGAAGCCTTTTGAAGGCTTTTTATAGGAGGTGACCTCTGATTTCTATTTGTGAAATACCACTTCAGCTGTTAGATGAGAATATAGAGTGGCAAGAATAAAAGCAGGAAGACTAGTAAGATATAGTAGTAGTACTTTGTTCTAGAATGCTAGCTTTGGAGGTGGTGAGAGGTGGCCTAATGCAAAAGAGAACCAGGGATGAGGACAATAAGAGAAGAAGCAATCAAGGATGGTTCCCGATGATTCAGTTGGTCTGAACCAGTAAAGATGAATGGCTGTGTCAAGGACTGAGATAGTACACTGGGGAGAGGTTTGGGGGAGGTTCAAGGATAATAGCAAATTTTAAAATGTGTAATAGATATGTTGTTGAATATATCAAGAATTTAAAAAGTATTTCTTAAAAATTAGATATTTCTAGATTAAATACGTTTAATTTTCATAGCCTCTGTAAGGACTATTGACCAACTTAGAAATGTTCAATTCCCTCTTGTCTATTTGACTAAGATGCTAATACTTCCTTTAGACTCACTGTATTTTGTTTGACGTTTTTTGTGGACTCTACATAACCCAAAGTTAGACAGCTTCTTAACTTGAAGGTGTGTGCTAATAGACTTTTTTCACAAGTCTAATTAGTGATCCTAGAAACTTCATGTGTTAGCACAAAGTGTTGCATATTTTAAGGAGTGAGTTTTGACATAGATAATAAGTACACATAAGGAACATTACATGGGACATAGGCTCACTTTGTAAAGAAAGCAAAATTTGCCATTTCTCTTTAGCTTTTAAAATAATTAATAGATTTTTATTTGCCAAATCACTCATTTTATTCTTTTTCTCTAATTTTTGTAAAATACACTGATTAGTAATTTTATTTCATATGAAGATTGTAATTGATTTGCCTATATTTTCCTAATAATTGATGACACAACTTAGGAGAGCAGAGATAATTGTCATAGTTTATGTACTATAAAATTTTTGCTTTTTAATGACCTCTTAGAAATATGCTTAAATTTCATGAAATAAGATACTCAACTTTTATGTAAACTTCTAATATTTTGCATGTAAAGATGGTCAGCCTTTTTATGGATTGCTTTTTGTGTGTACTTAAATTGACTTAGAAAAAAAATTTAAATTTACCAATTCTTTCAAATAAGCATGACTTCATATAGATGTTCTGTTTTAAATACCGATTTCAAATTAACAGAGGATTTCCAGGGGACAAAGGATATCCAGAATAGTTTCTGATACCCTGTAAGGGTTTGAATTGTAGCTGTACCACTGTACTAACTTGAAAAAGTTAGCCTCTCTGTGCCTTAGTTTTCTCATTTGTAAAATGGGGAAAATAACCCATGCAATTGCTGCTAGGGTTGAAGAAATTAATATCATAAAATGATTGAAAGAGTGCCAGGCACATAGATACTCAGTAATTGGTATATATTGTTAAGGTTATAATCATCATTATTTTATACAGTTAACTTGTTTGTTATATGATACTTGTTTTGTAAGTAAAGCTGACTTTGAAGATTTGAATCACTGTTATCCATAATGTTCTCTTCTGAGTAGCCATTAACAAATCACTTTAAGTTGTTATGAGTAATTTGATGTGTCAAATGTAATAATGTAGCTTGTGTTGCGAAATAATTGGTTGAATGTGTAGAAGAGTAGGGCTTCATATTGAGCTTACTACAAATAACATTGCAAAATATTTGGCCGACGATTGAGGTTCAGCTATCAAGGTTTTTAGTGTTGGTCTGGATCAGAACTGTGTAATAGAACTCTGATTCAAGTTTCATCTGTAATTAAAAATTTCATGGTAGCCACTTTAAAAATTAAAAATAGATGAAATTCTAATGATATTTTATTTAAATCAATATATCCAAAATACTTCAATGTGAAATTGATATTTTAAAATTACTGAGATGTTTTACATTTTTTCATGCTAGATCAACAAAATCATGTGTATATTTTACACTTATTATACATTTCAATTCAGACTAGTCATATTTCAGATTCTCAATAGCTATATATGTCTAGTATCTAAAATGTTGTATAGCAAAGGTCTAGATATTTTTGGTGAAAATTTCTTTTCAAAAGATCTTTTCGCTGGTACCTTTTTTGAAAAATCACTAGTATTTAATGCTTCTGAACCAAAAATATTATAGGTTAAAACGTACAAAAGGAGAATTCATATAAATCAGGTAATTCCCAAGTATGTAAGCTAAGTAAAATTCAGAAAAGCACATGCTACCATCTATATATTAAAATGAAAATATTTAAAATACTTAAAAACTGCCAATGAACTAGTTAAATAGTTATTACATATCTACTATGTACATAATAGATCTTAGTGAAATGCTTTTGTTAAGCAGGAATAAGATTTTGGGGAAACAGTTATTAGATGTGTGTTTGTATGTGTGTTAAAGATAAATTATGTTGCATAACAGTTTGAGATAGGGTGTTTTTTATGTATATGTTCTAAAAAATGTAAAATATGTGACTTGTTTTCATTGTGTTTTATTCAGACCAAGAATTTTATGTTCCAAATATTTACAATTAGAAGAAAAAATTTACATACTCTGACAAAATGGGATTGTTGGTTGGAAATAATGATTTTTGTTCATCCTTTCATAAGATAATGAAATTAGTCAACTTTTACCATTGAACTTTTGTTAATTAGTACTGTCAGAAACTCCACAGTTGTTTTTTTCTTGCTAAAGATAGGAATTCTTGCAACTAACTAGTTTACTGTATTCTTCTTCATTAATCTCTTAGGCCGTTCATATTCTGTGTGTTCTCCAAGAATGCTTAATCAATGTCTGGAGTCCTTGGTGCAGAAAGTACAAAGTGGGGTGGTAATAAACTTTGAAAAAGCAGGACCAGATCCTTCCCCTGTAGAAGGTATTGTTGCACTTTTCTTTTAGACATTCAGAACTTGCTTTATTGTTTATTCAACTAGAACTGAAACTTACTGTGATTTGGCCTTAAGATTGGCAAGGCCAAATTATTAAGGCAGAATGGCTATTGGTAAAGACGGAAGATAAAATAGGACAATCAAGGTAAACTAATCGTGGTCTAGTAGCATCACTTTTTTGTATTAATGATTATTACGTGAAATTGTAATGAGTCAAAAGCCTTTTGAACGATTTATGATAAGCAACTTTATAATTTCTTTGTAGTATTATACAGTTGCCTCTCAACATATATATGCTTCTCCTATACCCTTTAATTCCCAAAGTGTTCAACCCTAGATGTTTAACTCCTTAGCTTCTTTTGTACAAGGGATCAAACTGATTGAAACTAAATGGTTTATGTGGGTCAAAAATGAGGAACCAGGCTTTGCCAGTAAGCTTGATTCTTCTAACTCTAGCTAAGTCCCACGTGGCTTTTTCTTGGCTTCTGTAATGATGAACTATTTCCAGTAGCCAGTGGATGTAGGGAATTATAGTAGAACCAATGAATGGCTTATAACTGAGACCCTCTGCATTGTATGTTAGCTTTTTCAAGATTTAGAAAGTCATTTAATGATAGTTGACATAGGTGGCCCACTAAAGTGGGTATCAAGGAGAAGAGAAAGATCATAGAGATGAAAGAATGGGGGCACTGAGAGGGTACTATAGGGAAGGAATAGATGATAACAATAAGCTGTGTCATATCTGCTTTAACAAAACCAAACTTAAAAAAAAATTGAATTGTTACAATATATTTTTAAATTATTTTAATGCTTTGTTTAGAGTTAGGTACTAGTAAATGTTAACTGAATTGTTGAAGATAGTTACTGGTTGCTAAAGTTATTTTAAATTAAAGGTAGATGCTTTGGTCTAGCTTTGCTTATAGTGTTTTTTTTGGGGGGGGAGGGGGCTTTAGTTAAAATGATTTCTAAGAAATACTCAATTTGCAATACTTATTGTAGTATTTATTGTGTGCCTGGCACTGTTTTTGACATTTGGGATATGATGATAAAGGCGGCAAATTGGGTGCTTGCTCTTATCATCTGATGAAGAAAATGTGTCATTCATCAAACAAATATTCACCATAAAGTATGTTTTATGTGTTCTAATTGGTCAAACAAAGCATGCTGTGGACCTCCTTTGAACTGGAGAACTCATAGTTGGAATTTGCACTTATTGTCTAATGAATTACAATCCAGTCTAGATATTAAGCAGTCATAGTCTTCTGCCATTTCAGAAAAATAGGAAAATCTAGAAAAGAACAAATATTAGGACTTTTTTATTAATTTAAGTTATAATGGATATAATTTAACTTTTTATGCTTTTCCCTCCTTTTATGATATATGCTTACTTTGTCTTAATTTCTTTGCTATAGATGGGCAGCCAGATATATCAAGGCCTTTTGGATCTCAGCCTTGGCATAGCTGTCACAAACTCATATATGTCAGACCAAATCCTAAAACTGGGGTTCCTATAGGTCATTGGCCTGTTCCAGAGTCTTTTTGGCCAGATCAAAATTCACCAACACTAGTAAGTACCAGAGAGACTGTAACTATGTAATAGTGACCATTCAGCTGCCTTTCCTGTTAGCTCTTTAGTAACTGAAGGATATTAGGGGAAGTGAAATTTTTATAAATTATAATGTTAAAGAAATATTACTACTGAAGTTAAGTGTAATTTACAAGAGACATGGATTTGAATCATGGCTCTACTAGTTATTAACCGTGCCTTTGGGTATCTTTTGTAAGCTTCAGTTTCCCATCTATTAAATGGAGATAATAGCTCCATCTCATAGGGTTGTTTTGGGAATTAAACAAACTCATACACGCAAAATTTTCTTTGCCAAGTTTTAGAGGATCTTTCCCTCCACTTTCTCTCTTGGATCTCAGTATTTTTATTCACAGAATAAGCGTGTTTCATGGACTGATTCAGTAAGCTGTGTGTCAGGTACATGCTAGGCACAGGAGCACAAGATGAGTAAAACATAGTGCTTACCCTCTTGAACATTACCCATCTATGGGCAGGTTAGACGTGTACACAAAATAGAGTACAGTGTGCCAACTGTAATGGAGGAGTGGAGCAGAGCCAGAGGAGGCGGGACCTGACAGCCTGGTGTGTTTTTGGAGTACAGAGTGGGAAGGAATATGAGGGAAGAAATCTGTTAGAGGTTGTTACATGCCAACTCATTCTTCCAAACTTTGTTTGCAGTATGCATAGGAGAAAATATGTACATGGCATGGCTGGAACATGGAGTCTGTATGGCATGGTAGTGGGAAGGCAGTTAGGGACCAGATAATTGAGGATCTTTATATGTGATACTAAGAGTCTAGACCCTATTTTTAGGTGATTGGCTGTTACTTTTACTGAACAGTTATAGATAGAGAGATTATATGATTTTATTTATATTTCACAGCCATAAGATTGATCAGAGGAGGGCTGATTAGTTAAGAGACTAAAGAAAGCAAAAAGCAATTGTACTAGTCTAATCTGAGAACTGATAAAGGCCCAAATTAAAGCGGTAAGAAATAGAAGATACATTTCTAAAGAGATGAGAGTGTAGTATTGACAGAAGGCAGCAACCAGTACTGACTACCTACCATGTTTATGTGTTCTGGTGAGTGCCTTAGAATTTGTGTTATCAGTTTATCCAGGTCTTTGCGACAGTTAAATATGGGAGATGAGGGGAAGATATCAAGAATAATGAGTAGGTTTTTAGAACAGGTTTTGTAGCTTCGGGGAGAAAGAACAAATTGTACATATTGTGTCTGTGGGACCTGTGGAAGATTCAGGTTATATCCAGTAGGTAGTTAGATACAGCAGAGAAATGATAGCCTTCTGACCCCAACACAGTAGATTTGTGAACCACCAGGGTATAAATAGTAACGGAGGCCAATAGAGTCCTTTATAGCTATGAAATTTAAAATTATTTCCTCATAGCCCATTTTGTTCGTAATTGGTGAGATTTTTAGGAAGAGTACTATTAAGAGGTAGATAGGGGAATAACATGCCTTTTTAAAAAAAGTATTTTTTTTTATACCTCTAGTACAGGGGTTTCTAAATTAAGGGTGTATATCCTACGTTTACCAAAATAATTGCTGGAATAGGGAAGGAAACATTAGAAGTTCCATTTATGGTATTTTTCCTCCTATTTTAATACTGTTTTGGTATATATTTTGTTATGCACACCTACATATATAATTTATATAATTAGAAATAAATATATATCTAATGCAGTATATTCAAAAACTGATAAAGATATAAGATTAGTTTGGAAGTCATTACTCTCTATAAGTAATTACTACAAATGAAGACTTTAGAGTTTCTGTTACATTAATGAATACTCACTTAATTACTAAATTTTGCATAAGACCTAAAAATATTTTCATTTTCTTACAAAATTAACCTAGCATGGTGGTGTGCACCTGTTATCCCCAGCTGCTTGGGAGGCTGAAACAGGAGAGTCCCTTGAACCTGGGAGGCAGAGGTTGCAGTGAGCCGAGATGGCCCCGTTGCACTTCAGCCTGGGCAACAAGAGCAAAACTCTGTCTAAAAAAAAAAAAAAAAAAAAAAAGTTTTTTCATTTTCTATAGATTTTCAAGTATTTGTCTTTTTCTTGTAAATATTACCAAACTTCAGCATTACATTTTCAAGTATTTCAGTTTAATGTTGCTTTTAGCAGTAAATCAGACTCTTACTAGCAAAATGGAGGAGCTGAGTAAATTTTGATAATGAGTGATACTTAGTTTTGTTTCTAGAATTTCATGTAAATAGTAATTACAAGACTTTCCCCTTTAGCCACCTCGTACATCTCATCCTGTAGTGAAGTTTTCCTGTACAGACTGTGAACCAATGGTTATTGATAAACTACCGTTTGACAAGTATGAGTTGGAACCTTCACCACTGACTCAGTTTATCCTGGAAAGGAAATCTCCTCAAACATGTTGGCAGGTGAGGTGAACAACTTACAGTGACCCCACAATTTAAATGAGGTGTTTCTTAAAAAGCTGAATTGAATCAGTGATTTATATAACATTCTTTAAAAGTTATTAAAGTTTTAACTGCTCCGCTTTTAACAGGTGTACGTGAGCAATAGTGCAAAATACAGTGAACTTGGTCATCCTTTTGGTTACTTGAAAGCCAGTACAGCACTGAACTGTGTCAACTTATTTGTGATGCCTTACAATTATCCAGTCCTTCTTCCCCTCTTAGGTAAGTCATTTTTGTCACGTTCTCCATGGCTTAGCATTTAAAAGTCCTCCTATTCCCTGATAAAAAAAAATAAAAAATAAAAAAAAGTCCTCCTAAAGAACATTTCTTTGTTTTCCTTGTCTTCTGAAAATCAATGAAAATGTTTTGAATATTCTAAAATATTGAACATCTTTAAGAAAATATAGCAACCTTTTTGTGTTTGTAGTAAATTAAAAGATGATATTGAAACACCTTTTAGTCTGTAAATTAATAAAGTTATTACTTTTTTTTTTCTTTTTTTTTTTTGAGACAGTCTCACTCTGTAGCCCAGGCTAGAGTGCAGTGGCATATTCTCGGCTCACTGCAACCTGTGCCTCCCAGGTTTAAGCGATTCTCCTGCCTCAGCCTCCTGAGTAGCTGGGACTACAGGCATGCGCCACCACACCCAGCTAATTTTTGTATTTTTAGTAGAGATGGGGGGTTTCACCATGTTGACCAGGCTGGGCTTGAACTCCTGACCTCAGGTGATCCGCCCAGCTTGGCCTCCCAAAGTGCTGTGATTATAGGCATGGGCCACCGTGCCCAGCCAAAGGTATTACATTTTAAAATTTTTAATTAAATATTCTGACTTCTCTGCAAGTTAGATTTCTAATATAGTTAGAATTGGTAATGTGGGCTTTCTGTGAAATGAGACATTTTGTAGAAGCATACTATAGTTAACAAGATCTGAGTGCATTTTCTAAGAATTTGTCTATACTTTAATTTTCATTTGGCAAGTATTTTTTTAAATAAAGGAATTTGTTCCAAAATAATATGATAAAATCCTAAAGTTCGTTTCTAGGTACCATCTACCTATCATGTTTGAGGAGTGCTGTTGGAGAAAACTTTTCCTCCATGAAATCACATTAGATTTAAAAGTTATAGTCAAAATATTAGTAGATATTAAAATATAGAACACATTGTGCATGCTTTGTTTCTGTCTTCAAATCTGCTTTGTGTCTAGGTCTAGGGAGGGCATAGATTTTCCTTGTGTAATTTTTGATTCTACGTTAATTACTGCCCGTACTTTTAGACCGTAATTGGCATCTTTTCATTTTATAGAAGATGACAAAACCATAAATCTTACTGCCTTTAATGTTGTTAAAAACTTAGGTGTGATGTTACTGTCTCAAAAACAACAAAGCAGACTTTAAAAAGGAAACGTCTTTGATTTGACTTCTCTGTGTGAAAATAATGAGTAGTGATAGTTTGTTCACATTATACATTTCTAGATGACTTGTTTAAAGTGCATAAAGCAAAACCAACATTGAAGTGGAGACAGTCATTTGAAAGTTATTTGAAGACAATGCCTCCCTACTATCTCGGGGTAAGAATATTATTTAAAATAACTCGTTGGCCGGGCGCAGTGGCTCACGCCTGTAATCCCAGCACTTTGGGAGGCCAAGGCGGGTGGATCATGAGGTCAGGAGTTTGAGACCAGCCTGGCCAACATGGTGAAACCCCGTCTCTACTAAAAATAACAAAAATTAGCCGGGCGTGGTGGTGGGCGCCTGTAATCCCAGCTACTCGGGAGGCTGAGGCAGGAGAATTGCTTGAAACCGGAAGGCGGAGGTTGCAGTGAGCTGAGATCATGCCACTTTACTCCAGCCTGGGCAACAAGAGTGAAACTCTGTCTCAAAAAATAAAAAGAACCTGTTAATTATATTATGCTTATGGTTTATTGTGGGTATTGTAAACTTTTATTTATTGCTTTTATAGATTAAGTGACATGAAAATTGAGTATACAAATGACCACTATAGATGTAAGGGTAAAGAGAGATTTCAGTGATTTGCAGAGTAGTGATGATGATCATGATCACAAGGACATTTATATACTGCTTACGGAGGCCAAGTACTCTCCTAAGTAACATCATTAATTTATATAGTTACCCTGTGAAGTGTAGAAATGATTATTGGTCCTGTTACACAGATGAGGAAACTAAGACATTAAAAATTAAATAATTTGCACAGGGCTACATAGCTAATATGTGAGGGGATGAGAGGACTAAAATTCAGTCCGCCTTTGATTTAGACTTTTAACCTCGAGTGTTGTACTGCCTTTTTAAATGACAGTTTTATGATTATAGTTGTCTCTCAGTATCTGTGAGGGATTGGCTCCAGGATCTTCTATGGATACCAAAAGTAAGAGATGCTCAAGTCCCTCCTGTAAAATAGCATAGTATTTGCATGTAACCTACACACATTCTCTTGTATACTTTAAACCATTTCTAGATTACTTATATGTATATACTTGTTATACTGTAGTGTTTAAGGAATAATGTCAAGGATAAAAGAATCTGTATGTGCTCAATACAGATGCAGCGATCCTTTTTTTTCCTAACATTTTCAGTCTGTGGTTGGTTGAATTCACAGAATACAGAATCCACAGATTTTAAGCGTGCACAATAGTTTTTGTTGTATTATTTCCCAGATCTCTAGAAACACCTTGTAAGGTGGATAAATGTATATTCTCATAGAACCATATGCTTTAGAGAAGTTGATTACTTCAAAACTAGTGTATCATAGTAGGTAAAACCAATAACATGCATTTTATTAAATACACGATTTAGTTTGTGAAAAGTAACTTTTTAACAAAAGTACCTGAATTAAAATCACTTATGTATTACTTTTGTTTTTGATGTGGGAATATTACAGCATTTCTAAATCATCCCTAATATAATTAGGAGATTAATTTCTTGGGCTTTGAAAATCATGACATTTTATAGTTCTAAGAGATAAGTTGTGTTGAATGTCTGGCACACAGTGACTGCCATGTAGAAGGGCAAAAAAGAACTAATACTTTGAATAGGAACTGTTACATATATTGACTCATTTATGTTTCATAGCAACCCTGAGGATTTAGCCAAACCAGATAGGTGTTAAATATCAGGGCTGGGATTTCAGTTTGACACCAGTGCTTATATACTTTCTAATATGTCAATGACTGTCATCCTTTTTCTGGCTCTATCCCATTCACAAATGCTAGATACTCTTGCTAGTGATATTTCTCATCACCCAAAGTAGTTCTCAGTCTCTCCTTACAATTGAAAGGTTTTTTTTTTTTTACCATACCACATCTGTAATAAATATTAGATTGTTTTTTCCTCCTGCTTACGTTTCCTTCAGAGCTTGTTTTCTTCAACTCATCATAGGATAATAATAGTAATGATTAATATTGTGTACCCGATGGTTTTATAAAGTGCTTTATGTGTGTTAACTCATTTAATCCCATGACAACCCTGTAAGGGTGAGAAATATTATTATCCCCATTTTGCAAATGAGAAACTAAGCCACAGACAGCTTATTATATAACCTGATCTAGAATCATATAACTAGTGAGTGGTTGAACAGCTAATTACCCAAAGTAAAAATCTTGAGTTTTCCTTGAGTGCTTTTTGCTTACTACCCACATTTTATCAGAGCTACCCCCTGTAATGTGTCTTCTGTCCATTTCTTCCAAACTTAGTATCTCCCAGTGGTACTCCTTATATCTCCCAGGAAGTCCAGCATTTTATCCTTTTTGTCCTGGGAGTTTTGGCCTCTAATCCTTTTTAACTACTTCAAATGGCCTTTCATCCCACTGCCAAACGTTTTACTGAAACACAAATATGATTGTGTTACTTCCTTACTGAGGAGAAGAAGAGGAAATAATTTTTTGGAGGAATTTTAATACAGACTATACATGGAACCATAGTTTTTAATAAGCTTTATATTGAGTGATGTTTTCTTTTTTTCTATAGCCCTTGAAGAAAGCCGTTAGGATGATGGGAGCACCTAACCTAATAGCAGACAGTATGGAATATGGACTTAGTTACAGTGTCATTTCATACCTCAAAAAACTGAGTCAACAGGTAATATCAAGAAATAGAGTGACCCATTAAGTATTTTTAATGCTTTTGGCTAAGGTAGTTAAACAGGTTAAAAGCTAGTTCTTGATAGTTCTAATGGAATTCCGTTATATTAATATATTACATTTTAGAGCCATATATTAACATAATTCTGTCTCACGTCCATGGTGTGCTATGTTTTGAAATGTTAATTTTAAAATTGTATAATGATTCCTAATTTATAAAAGTGGCTTCATGAGTGTGATCCTAGACTTCTACATGTGAACATTTTTATCTTTTCAGAAATTTAGATTAGAAAGTCATTTTTCCTTAAAAAAGAAAAAACAGCTTTTCTTGCTTTCTGTTTTGAAACCTGCCGATTTTTCTTTCAGCATGGGAGTTTCTTTGAAATGTTCATAGAAGACACTGAATTTTGTCTTTCTGGCCATAAACCACATTAATAAATACTATAGTAGTCAAGCAGTGTATAGTTTAACTGACTGCCAAAATACTAATGTCCTATGAAATACATTATTTTTTCAGTACTTGACATCTCTGCATTAACTACAAATCAAAATGCAGTTTGGGAGGAGTAAAAACATTGCTCCTTGTTTTCCAGGGAAGAACTGCATAATTACTTACTGTGTCAATGTGCTAATAAAAATGTCTTATGTAATGATTTTTTAAAAATAATTTTTAAAAATAATAACCTGAATTGGGAATATACATTTTCATTTAGTGTGCATTTACATTTTATGGTTTAAGTATAGTGGGTGTTAATAAATAAAATAATAAATTGAAATTGTATTTGTACTGCCCCAAAAGTATAGAGTTTGTAATGATTTAAAATCATAAGATGTTGTTGTTTAAACTATGTTTAATTTACCCAATACTTGACATAACTATGTTACTTGAGTTAACTCCTTATATACTTAAAAAATATATATATATTTAATTTATAGAAGATCATAACCATTAGTATCTGGTTTATTAATTTAGATTTCATCAAGATAATTCTTAGTTATTTTTACTTTAGGCCAAAATAGAATCTGATCGAGTCATTGGATCTGTAGGCAAAAAAGTAGTACAGGAAACTGGAATAAAAGTCCGGAGCCGATCACATGGTTTATCAATGGCATATCGGAAAGATTTTCAGCAACTCCTCCAGGGAATTTCAGAGGATGTCCCTCACAGACTGCTAGACCTTAATATGAAGGAATACACTGGGTTCCAAGTTGCTTTGCTGAATAAGGTAATAGTCATATGAATTTAGTACTACTTTATTTATGTTCTGTTATCTTACTGGATAAATCACATTTTCTGCTTACTCTGACATTCAGTTTATCCAGAGTTTAATAAGTACTTCTGTACCCCTGCAGAATAATGATTATTATACTGTCACTGCTAGAATTAAAACAAACAGTATACATGGTGTGTGAATGAATGGATAGATTGATGAAGAGTAAACTAACTTGCTTATTTTATAGAGGAGAAAACAGAGGCTTAGAAATTTCTTAAAGTTACAATAGTGGATGATAGAATTCACTGTAGTTTTGTACTTAAACCGATGACCCTATTAGGCCCACAGCATAATCCAAAAATGGTATTTGAATACTCATTGTTACAGATATCTTTATCCCAGCAGCCTTTTTGTAGAAATAGGCAAGCTGATTCTAAAATTTATATGGAAATTAAAGGTCCAAGAATAGCTAAAACAATTTTAGAAGAATAAAGTTGGAAGACTTACATCATCTGATTTTAAAACTTACTGTAAAACTTACTACAGTGATCCATGCAGTGTGGTGCTGTCATAAGGATAAACATATAGATTAGTAGAACAAAATTGAGTCTAGATGTAGGCCCTCACACATATAGTTAATTAATTCTTAACAAAGATGCTAAAATAAGTTAGTGGATAAGTAAACAGTCTTTTAAACAAATGGAACAATTGGATATCCATATGCAAAATAATGAATTTGACCATTACCTCATATTATTTGAAGTGGTCATAGTCTTAAATGTAAGAAACTAAAACTATAAACTTCTAGAAGAAAACATAGGAAAAAATCATGATGTTGAGTTAGCAAAGATTTTTTTTTTTTTTTAATTAGAGATGGAGTCTCGCTCTGTCACCCAGGCTGGAGCGCAGTGGCACGATCTCTGCTCACTGCAACCTCTGCCTCCCGGATTCAAGTGATTCTCCTGCCTCAGCCTCCCAAGTAGCTGGGACTACAGGTGCACGCCCCCACACACGGCTAATTTTTTTTTGTATTTTTAGTAGAGCTGGGGTTTCACTGTGTTAGCCAGGATGGTCTCGATCTCCTGACCTCGTGATCTGCCCGCCTCGGCCTCCCAAAGTGCTGGGATTACAGGCATGAGCCACCATGCCTAGCGAGTTAGCAAAGATTTCTGAAAGCATATACCAAAAATGTTGATAAATTGAATTTCATTAAAATAAAACATTTTTGCTCTTCCAAAGAAACTTTAAAAATGAAGAGGGCAAGCTACAGGTTGGGAGAAAAAGCACATATCAAATAAAGGACTTGTATCAAAATATATAAAGAACTCGTATAACTCGATAATAATAAGACAAACATGGGCAAAATATTTGAACAGACATTTCACCAAAGAAAATATACAAATACAAATAAGAATATGAAGAAACACTCAGCCTTATCCGCCATTAGGGAAATCCAAATTAAAACCGTAATGAGATACTACTTCATAACTGTTAGAATGACTAAAATTTAGAAGACAGAAAATACAGGTATTGATGAGAATGTGAAGCAACTCTCATAACATTACCTAATAGTATATAGTTGGTATTTTCTTAAGAAGGTAAATATAAATTTGCTGTACAATCAGTCATTCTACTTGTAGGCTTAGTATGCCAATTCATAGCAGCATTATTCATAATGGCCAAAAAACTTGAAACAGTCCAAGTGTCCATCAACTGGTGAATAAAGAAGATGTGGTATGTCCATATAATGGACTACTACTCTGGAATAAAAAGGAACAGACTACTGATACATGAATAATGTCAGTCTCAAAAACATCATGCTAATTGATATAAGCCAAGTAGAAAAAATTTGACATTACAAAATTATATTTATAAAATGGAGCATAGAAAGAAAGCAAATCCCGTGGTTGCCTGGGGGTAGGAATAGTGATTGACTACAAGTGGATACAAGGAACTTTTGGAGATGGTGGAAATCTTCTTAAACTGAATTATGATGATGGTTTCACAGCTATAAATTTACTAACACTCATCAAACTGTATACTTAAAATATGTGATTTTATGGTATATAAATTATACATCAAAGCTGTTTTTAAAAAGTTTTCTGTTTTTAAAATTTGGAAATTGGTTTTACTTAAATGAATTTACTTCTTTTGTCCAGAATATATAATAGAATATTTAGAGTTAGATGGCTTTATTTTTTTAAGCTAACTAGTTTATATATCTTATTTCCAAACCTATGCTGCAGGCTAGAGATTTTAGTCTCTTTTAATTCTATGTTTGACAATAAATTTTGTCCTCAAATGTTGTTTAATAGGATTTGAAGCCACAGACATTTAGAAATGCTTATGACATACCAAGACGAAATCTCTTGGATCACTTAACAAGAATGAGATCTAATCTTTTGAAGAGCACCCGCAGATTTCTTAAAGGACAGGACGAAGGTTAGATCATAGTTTCAATACTGGCATTTGTAATGTTTTTTTTTTTCTTTATAGTCTGAAAAAGCATAGCATGGTGATATAAATTTAAAAGAATTATTACAGTAGTATAACATTCTTATTGTAAATTCAAACAAATGAAGGAAAAGATGAATCATCCCTGATTCTCTACCTTTCTTCCTACCATCACTGTTGCCCCAAATTGTCTTCCTAGAGGTAACAACCTTTCTTAACAGTTTAGTTTCCTTTTATAGTTTCTCTCTCTCTCTCTCTCTCTCTCTCTCTCTCTCACACACACACACACACATATGCATACACACTAACACTTATCAAACTATATGCTTAAAATAAGTGATTTTTTTTTCTTATCTCAGTCATTTTCTTGAGATATACGAGTATCTGATGGTTTAACTGTGGATGGTCAGTTTCATGACATGTTCTGATAATTCCTTCACCTCTGTCCATGGTACCTACTATAAATCAAGTCAGATGAGACTTTAAACCTTTGCCATCTATGATTTAAGCATTCTAACAATTTTATGTAAACGGGGTTAGCTATGTGACTTCTCGTTTCTACCATACTATACTTCTGTTTTCTACAAATTTTACTATAATTCTGTTTATTTGGAATAGTGTAGAAGAGATACATCCTTCATGGTAAGATCACACATACTTTCTTTTCTTTTTCTTCTTTTTTTTGAGTCAGAGTCTCGCTCTGTTGCCCAGGCTGGAGTGCAGTAGTGCGATGGCTCACTGCAACTTCTGCCTCCTGGGTTCAAGCAGTTCTCCTCCTTAGCCTCCCTAGTAGCTGCGATTACAGGAACATGCCACCATGCCCTGCAGATTTTTGTATTTTTAATAGAGATGGGGTTTTCCCATGTTGACCAGGCTGGTCTCAAACTCCTGACCTCAAGTGATCTTCCTGCCTCAACCTCCCAAAATGCATACTTTCTATGTACTGAAATTAATGGCAATTTTTGTTTTGTTTAGATGATGAAATCAGTATTTTAAATTTTAAAATATTTTGTCACAGTGGTCATAACTACACCAAATGAATTTAGAATATGTTGGTAAGGAAGGCTGTCTAGAATAACGCTAGGTAACATTCATATATAAGGAAACATTATTTGAGAACTAATTGAAGTACAGTCTTAGTGAGGTTAACTTTTGTTGCTGTTTCATTCTTTTTGAAAGATCAAGTGCACAGTGTTCCTATAGCACAAATGGGGAATTACCAGGAATACCTCAAGCAAGTACCTTCTCCACTAAGAGAACTTGATCCTGATCAGCCTCGAAGGTTGCATACATTTGGCAACCCCTTTAAGCTGGATAAAAAGGTAATTTTGAAATGTTCTATTATATAATTTGTTTGTGGTAGACACTGTCAGTTTTCTAGTTCTTAATTTAACTAAAGTAAGCTGAAGCTATTTTCCTGGTAGAGTATCTAATAAATGTCAGCATAATTAGAATATAGTTTACCCTAATTAGAATTAACACTGCTTGTGCCATTTAAACATTGTAAATTCAAGAAAATTATATTCTTTTTGTTAAAGGGTATGATGATAGATGAAGCAGATGAATTTGTGGCTGGACCTCAAAATAAACATAAACGACCTGGAGAACCAAATATGCAAGGGATCCCTAAAAGACGTCGATGTATGTCTCCACTACTAAGAGGCAGACAGCAGAATCCTGTTGTAAACAATCATATCGGAGGGAAAGGACCACCTGCACCTACAACTCAAGCACAGCCAGATCTTATTAAACCTCTTCCTTTTCATAAAAGTAAGAATTGGTTTTCTCTTAGACATTATTTGCTGCCTTTTGGTTCCTTTTCAAGGAAGAGATTTTTGTCATTGATGATAGAAGAAAATTGATTAGCAGTACAATGAGTGAATGTGTAGAGAAGGTACTTGTTTAGTCTAAATGAGCATATAATCATTTTTGTGTGTCTTTTTAATGAACATTTGAACATTTCTTATATTTATGATGCTCTATTAGCTATCATGCTCTAACATATCATTTGCAAATCTTTCAAAATAATACTTATGAAAGGAGTATTATTATCCACAGAAAGATGGTTTTTAATTTCAGTTGAAGTCAACTAATTATTAAATATGTATGCTATTTTGGATAATGCTGTGCTTTGAGGTTTACAACCACTGATGACGGGAGTGAGCTCTGCCCTCATTTAAAATATCAGCAAGGAAGGTCAGTCATTGAACAGATTTAGAAGTATGTTGAATGTTACAAAAAAGATGTCTAGTATGTTGTGGAAGCATTTGGCAAGAGGATTTAAGTCTATGAAGTCAAGACACTTTACTGAGCAAAAGCTTTACATAAGCAAAAGCTATGCATTTGCTTATGCTAGAGCAGTAGTCTAAAAAGAGTATGTATAGAGGCATAAAGAAAAGGACATTAAGGGAACTTAAAGAATTTCAGTATAGCAAAGGTGTTGGGCATGAGGTAAGGTGAGAACTGAAAGATAGAGCCCAGATTATGGAAGGCCTTGGAAGCTATTGTAAAGCTTTTCAACTTGGACAGTGAGAATACACTGAAAGGTTTTAAAATGGTGGTAGCTAATCTGATTAGCATTTTATGAAGACTAGGTTGACTATAATG
This sequence comes from Cacajao melanocephalus, assembly GCA_963573385.1. Classification (NCBI taxonomy): domain Eukaryota; kingdom Metazoa; phylum Chordata; class Mammalia; order Primates; family Pitheciidae; genus Cacajao; species Cacajao melanocephalus. The sequence continues at coordinate 40,959 of CAUYLG010074219.1, forward strand.
TGTGTGGAATATTATTAAAGAGGAACAAGAATGAATGTAGGGAAACTCTAATGCATTAATGGACTTATCAGTTATAGATAATGGTCATACTTATAGCATCTTAACTGAAGAGAAAATATTATATAACTCCTGATGGAAATAATAATACTACTTCTGAGGTTGTCTTGCCAAAAAAAAAAAAAAACAAATTGAACGTCAATGTAATCAAACCAATTTACAGGGAATACAGGGAACAGAGAAACATTGGGATACAATTAGTAAAATCCAGATTATAGGAAACTGTACAGGACAAAGAATCTGTTGTCTTTTTTTTTCCAGAAAAATACATAGTAAAAGGGGGTAAAGAATGATTGTATAGATTCAAATGTAGTTAAGAGATACATAAGCCAGTTGCAATGTATAGGCCTTAACTGTCCCCAGAATCAAACAAAATCAAACTTTTCCACAAACAGAAAACATATAAGGTAATTGGAGAGCATGGACACTGTATATTTGATGTTATTAAATAATTACTGTGCATGCACAGGAACCAGTTAGGAAACCCAGGAAACAGATGCTGGTGACCTTGCAGTGGGGTCGCAAGAAGCATATGTATTTGAGAAATACTTGGACATACCACTAAAGGACTTTGTTACTGGTTGGATATTGGGACCAGAGCAGGGGAGGAGTCAGGTTTCTGTCTTGAAAGACACTAGTGAGTGGAAGAAGAAATGACAACTTAGTTTAGTTTAGAAGTGCATATTAGGCCATCAAGTGGAGATCCTAAGTTAGAAAATTAATATTGAGTTTGGGACTCAGAAGGGGATTGGGCTAGAGGGGTAGCAGGTTACTGCCCATTGCACTGAATAAAATCTCACCAAGGCAAACAGAAGAAAAAAGGCTCAGAACAGAACCTTGAAAGTGTCAAAGTTAAGAGAAGAAAGAGCAGAAAAGGAGATTGAGGGAAGAATTTTAGAGATAGGAGAAAATAGGGAAGAATTTAATGTCATGGAAGGTAAAGGGTGAAATAATTGAGTGGGTAGTTGTCCCAAATACTAAGAAAAAAAAAGTTCAATCAAGAGAAATGGAAGGATTCTGTGGTCTTTGGTGATCTTAGCAAGAGAAATTTCTGTGGAGTAAAGGGGCAGAGCCTAATGAGGGGTTATGGGAGGAATGAGACGTGAGAAAATGGAAACAATGAGTATGAATATAAACAACCATTTAAGAAGTTTAGCTGTAAAAGGAAGATGGGGAAAGAGCACAGTACCTGAAAGAGTTCACAGGGTTTTGAAAATGGTGATTTTTCTTTGTTTTTAAGATCAAAGACACTTGAGCATGCTTCAGTGCTGGTGATGGAACCAGTAAAGAGGGAGAGGTTGAAAATGAACATGAGAAAAGGCATACTCAGCACAAAATTACTGGGAAAGCAAGAGGGAGTGGTCTAGAGCACAGATGAAAGAATGCTGCCTCCATTTGTCCTGGCGGGGGAATGGGGATGATGGGGGCATGCAATTTAGTTAGAGGGAGGTAAAGGAAGACCCTTAATGATGACTTTGCTTTTCTTTCAAGCTCTGTGAAGTAGAAGGTGAGGTATACTGCTGAGATGGAAGGGGATATCAGGAAAATCAGAGATTTGAAGAGAGTGGGGAAGTTTAATAATCTATGTGGGAGAGGGAGAAAAGGTTGTGATAAGATTGCTAAACAGTGTCTAGGATCCAATTAGAGATGGTGATTGTGACCACTCTGTAGAGCTATGCCCTATTTCTCCAGCAGTGTTCATCATTCCAGATGCAAGTCTGGGGCAAACAGATAGAATGAGTCAAGAGATGGAGTTTTGCTTGGCAGATGTTATGGGAAGACAGTAGAACAAGAGAAATTAAGACATTGGTAAAAGTGATATGTCATGGGATGATATAAGCCTGATACAGAATTGGCTACTTAGAAGGGATATGGTTAATAGGAGGAAGAAAGTCCAGGAATTGTTAGAGTCAAAGTCTGGCTGAGTTAAGGAGCAGTAACGGGAGTACTGCAAAGATGAGGGTTATATCCTCCATCTCTGAACTTGTCTGGATCTGAAAGGTGAAGGTGTAAGTGTAAGTTCTTTAGAGAAAAGCTGGGGAATGGGGTAGGCCAGGTTCTTAACAGGTGATCTGCTTAAACATTAAAGTCGGCACAGCACTTCTCAGACTTGAATATGCATGTGAATCACCTGGAAGGTCTAGTTAAACTACAGATTTCTATTTATTCAGTCTGGGGCAGATGAACATTTCTAGCAAGCTCTCTGATGGTGCTACTGCTGCTTGTCCACACACCAGACTTCAGGTAGTAGTAAGGACCAAGAATGAAGTCAGGAGGGTTTTCGGGGTGGAATGTGCATGGTAGATGCATTTAACTGAAGCATACTCTGAGAATGACCCTGCATGTGGTTGGGAGTTCTGAGCTAGGGAATAGGGTGCTTAACCCAAAGATCCATTCCCTATCTATGAGGAACATCTGAGCCCCTAGCTCATTGTCAAGTGAATGCAGGCCAGACAGGGGATTGAGGCCCATTGTTTTGGGTTAAATTAAGGTTGCCTGGTGGAGATTGTTAGAGGGAAGAGTACTAAGTGAAAATACAATATAAACTGCATGCTTTCTGCAAGCAGTTGCCATTTTTCTGCCCAGCTTGCTGCCACTGGGCTCTGCCCCCTTTACGTAAGCCCCCAACAAAACCCCTTGTCTTGTTTGCAGGCTCTGGGTATCTTCTTCGGCTTCTTGAACTTGGTGCCATCCCCACTGGAGTCAGTAGGGCTCAGCACAGCAGACGGAAGGCTGTGAACTGGGTGCCAGAGACAACAGTGACTTACAGGCGTGTGCCCTGGAGATTGGCATAAGATAGTGATGAGGAGAGGCAGCATGAATGGCATGGTTGAGTCTCACAAGAGTACAAAGGAATAATTTTGCAATAGCACTAGGAAGTGAAGGAATCAGTGACACCATGTCCTTTTATGCCTATGGAGAGTGTGCAAGAGAAGGCAATTTCTACCTTTGATCTGGAAAGGAGAGCAGTCTTCATACAGGAGAGCTGGGTTCCAGTTAAACCATAAGTTATTTTAGAGAATATTCAGTAAAGGAGAGTTTGCAAATCGTGGAATAGAATTTAGGAGAGAGTCAGGAATTTGGGGAATTTGTGGAAATGAGTGTAGGGGAATATGAGTAAATAGCTTATAGTTTGGACAGGAAATGAGGGGTATCCTGGAGGTTGGTGAGCAATCACAGAACTTAAAATTCAGCTGCTTTCTGTGGGGCAAGTCTAATAATCTGGTGTTAAGAGGCAAGCTTGCCAGCTTTCAGGTTTAGTAGTCTAATGAGCTGAAGTGGGCACCAGGTTGCTCTGCACTGCTAAATAAATGATGACTAGATTCTCCAGTTATAAGAGAAGGGTATACTGTAAACCATTTCCTGTTTGGTGGTATGTTCTCTGCAGAATTTGGAACAGTGAGAGACCAGAAGTATAAGTGGAAAGTAAAAACTACCCAGTGTTTATTTTGCCTCTTAATGATACTAGATATATAAGGCATAGGTAGGTTGGAATGAGTTAGGGCTAAGATAGAGATGACCTTAATAATTGTGATCATATATATTTCATTGAAGTATCAAGAACCTACTCATTTCAATAAAATTGCCCCCTAGAATAAACCAAAAAACTAAAAACTACTTGAAATTGCCTTTTTTTTTTTGCCCCTAAGAGTAAAAATCGTAAATACTGTGTATGTGTCACATTGAAATATACCATATCTTTGGCAATGCTTAAGAACTATATCACATTATTTGTTAACTTGCGTTAATCAAGGAAATCAGTTGTGACTTGCTGTAATAATGTTCTTTTGTAGCTTTATTTACTGTATGCTTTGAGACTAGATTCCATAATGTTGCCCCATCTGTTTGTTTTTAGTTTCAGAAACCACCAATGATTCGATAATACATGATGCGGTTGAAAATCATGTTGCAGACCAACTTTCATCAGACGTTACACCAAATGCTGTGGATACTGAATTTTCAACATCTTCTCCAGCGGGTTTACTGGAACGGCCAACCAATCATACAGAGGCTCTTGGTCATGACCATTTAGGAACTAATGACCTCACTGTTGGTGGATTTTTAGAAAATCATGAGGAGCCAAGAGATAAAGAACAATGTGCTGAAGAGAACATACCAGCATCTTCACTCAACAAAGGAAAGAAATTGATACATTGCAGAAGCCATGAAGAGGTCAATACTGAACTAAAAGCACAAATAATGAAAGAGATCCGAAAACCAGGAAGAAGTATGTATAATAAGCGACAAACCTCAGATCTGATTTCTGGATGTGCTCAAAAAGCCAAAAAAAAAAAAAAAAAAAAGTAATGGTAGTAAAAGAATAGATATGATTCTAGATCTGTCTTGAACAGCAGCTCAGTTAAGGTTCTTTATTCAACTGCCAATACTGAATTTCTTCTATTTCCAAGGTACTAGGTATGGTAGGCAGCAGGGACTGAGAGCAGAGCAACACTATACAGATAAATTACATGTAGTCCCTACTATGACAGGAACCCATACTCTTGAGTATTCTTCTGACCAACAATATAATTTTAATATAGCAGCTAACTCACAAAAGATACAGTGAAAATTAAATGGCTTTATGTTTGTAAAGTTTTTGTCTACCACTATGTTTAATATTTAAACTATGATAGTGATATCATAGGATATGTTTAGGCTGAAAAACTAAAGTTATGAAAGCTATCTAGCATATGAACACAAAAGAACTTTGTGGGAAAATATTCAGTATAATTGGCATTTATTTAGAGGATGTTAACAGATCACTTCCCCTGGAGTAATACAGTGACCTGGGTGGTCCAGAGGTGGGTACGAATCAGTCCTTGGAGTTTAGAAGTTTATAGCCCTTGCAGAGTTTCATGTGAAAACTTTAAACTGAAATAACACTCTTAACCTGTTTGGTTTTTCCCCCTACTTCCCACTTACCCCCCCATGTTAGCTGTTAGAATTTTAAACTGTAAGGATGGAGTTTTGTAAAGGCCACTTGTTCTTATTTTTTAGTGGTACTACCAAAAAGCTATTTACTCATCCTTTTATGCTTTATGTGTAACAGGGACTTTTACTTAAAAAGCAGGATTTGATTAGTTGTTTTATCTTTGTTGCTGTATACTTAGTTTTACATATATGTTAAAATATAAAATCGCGAATGAGTGGTGAAATTTTTATGTAGAATGTTTTTGTCTCAGTATATCTTAATATAATAAACTGCAATAGAATATTGAATAATAATACAAATGAAAGCCACTTAATTTTTCTTTTTGCTTTTTTGCTTTAAGAATATGAAAGAATCTTCACTTTACTGAAGCATGTGCAAGGCAGTTTACAAACAAGACTAATATTTTTACAAAATGTCATTAAAGAAGCATCAAGGTAAATAAACTATTGCATATAATGAAATGGTGATGAAATGAGTCCCCAGTTTATATAAGCAGTATTTTAACAGTATCTGTTTTGCACTTGTGTTGTTTATAAATGTATATTCCATACCAACATATAAATAAATTATTCTTCTTTTTTAGTTTATTGAAAGAAATTCACTTAGAAAACAGCCACATACACATTCTTCAGGAATTATGGAACTTTTCTCCCTGCAAATTACTAGATACTTGGAGAATTCTTGTTGATTCTTTGCTGTAGCTTTTTGATATCTTTACGTTAATATTTTACAACCTTTAATTTTTCTCCTTTATACATTAATATTAATTGTAAAAATTATATAAGCAATCTAAATCTAAAAATAACATAAGCAATACTCGAATGTCATTTATTTTTACATGGGAAAGTGTAATTAAGGGGACCAGAATTGGACAAATGGGCCTTGTTCTGATTGTTTCAGTAGCTCAGGATTATTAGTACATTTGTCCTCTGTATCTGTGGGTTCCACATTTGTGGATTCAGGCAACCACAGATTGAAAGTATTTGGAGGTGGGAAATGGATGGTTGTGTCTGTATTGAATATGTACAGGCTTTTTTTTTCTTGTCATTCTCTAATTCATTCTAACAACTATTCATATAGCATTTACACTGTATTAGTATTATAAATAATCTAGAGATTATTTTGAGCATATGGGAGGATATACATAGGTTACATGCAAATATTGGGCCATTTTATACAAGGGACTTGAGCATTCATGGATTTTGGTGTTCATATGGAAGCCTGGAATCAATCCCCTGTGAATATGAGGGATCACTGTATAAAGAAAGTAGATAAAGGTTATAAATGGTAACTAAGAAGTTTAATTAACTGGAAAACAGTTGTATGAGTTTAAAAACATTTTTTATTTTTCCTTCAAGATTTTGGGAATTTTAGTATTATAAAACAAGTTGGGGCTTATCTCATCTGACCTTCTAAATGTAAACACACTTACCCTTTGTCCCCCTCTCCTTTCTATACTGCACATAAAAATTTTAGATAAAGTTGGTTTTTTTTGTTTGTTTGTTTCTTGCTTTCTTTTTACTTCTTTTCTTTTCTTTTCTTTGGAGTGGCTAGAGCACAAGCCACTTTGCAGGATCAAGATAAGGCTATAACTTTTTATATAATTTTGAGTATTTAACCTGTTATGCTCTTTATGGTGACATTCTGTCCGCTAAAACCTCATTAGGAATTTATATTCCTGGTATCTGTAATTCACTTCTGCCACCTTTTAGAGAATTGTGTAGTATTATTGTGACTATTTATATTAGCTTGCAAGTAGCAAGGAAATAGGAAAATGTCCAGTGTCTTGGGATATTCTAAAAACCATCAGCAATTATGTAGACGATGCAATTTTAGTCTGCCCAAATTTTTTACTGAAAATTTTAAAAATTATTACTTGAACTTTAACTGCTTTCTATACTCTGTATTATAGATGTCTATCCTTGATTTGCTAGCTTTCAAATTGTAATAGAATACCATGGCTTTTAATGCTACTCCCCAATTTTCATTTCTTCTTCCATTTTGTGGGAGATTATATTCATACTTTGTTCACATTCCTTTCAGCGTTCAGCTTACAAAGAGCATGAGAAGAAGCTATTGAAGTATATGCTTCGGGAGCCCAAATTTCACTTGAGTGTTTGCAACCCTTGAATATATTTTGAATATATTAATTTTTTGTTTTTTTTTTTTGTTTGCTTTTTCCTTTTTCTTTTTGGTTGTGGAAGGAACAATCTCTTTCCCATTGTTTAAACCTAGAGTGTTTTAGGGACAAATAATAGTACTGTATTGGTACAATAATTTGCTAATCTTTCAACATATATTATAGTATTGATTTTTCTATTTTCATTTCACTTTGAAAAATATTCCCAAAGCAATTTTCACTCTTTAAAAAAAAAATTATACTGGTATATACTGTTCATTAAAAAGTAATTGAGAGTACTATTTATTTTTTCGTACAGGTTTAAAAAACGAATGCTAATAGAACAACTGGAGAACTTCTTGGATGAAATTCATCGAAGAGCCAATCAGATCAACCATATTAATAGCAATTAAAAGAAAATAGAATGTGGCCACTTATTTCACTATCTTCTTCAAATACAAAGTAAATACAAGACTGTTGTGATCTTGCATTCATTTTCTGACATGCATTGTTAGCTATTTGAAATACTAAAAGCAAATCTACAGATCCTTTTTCCATCATTTTACAGTGACCTTTTCTTCATTTTGGTTTATTTTTGTAATGTGAAAAGTATCACTCTAAAAAACATTTTTATTTAACAAACTAAAAATATTCCTCCAAATCTCTTGCTTGTCATTGACTCTTGCGTGTCAATTTCCCTCAGGTTCTATTTTCTTAAACCAACCTTTAAAATTGTCACCTCTGTTAAGGTTGAACTTTGCCAAAAAAAAAAAATTAAAAAGAAGTTACTTTGTAATTTTTGGGGAAAAAAGCACATACATTAAAACTAGGTAATGTTTTGTATATACAGTTATTTTGGATATATTATTGTAAGTTGTACAAATGTATTTTGAAGAATATTTAAGAAAAGCACTTTTGTTATTCCATCAATAAATGCTCTATTTTACTCTTGTGTGGTTTAGGAAGTAATCACATTTAAAGTAATCATTTAAAAACATCCTAAGATAATGGAAATTTAAAGGCCTTGCTTTTTAGCATTGGAAAAATACACCACTTGAAGTTCATGTTTGTTAAACCTAACTGTAATTACATGTTACATAACCTGCATTGCCTTTTTACTATATGTTTGTAGTTTTTCTTGGCCATGCCAACATACTCCCATTTCTGCCCAGATTATGGGAATGACTTTGTCTGGTGCAGATAGATACTTTAAAAGCTATTTAAAAAGCAGACAACTTTGGATATTACTGGTTTCCTTATTTCAACACCTTTTCCTTTCTCACTAGGATTGTGGGTGGCACAAAGTTTAAGCTATTAGCTAGGGAGTGGTAGGTTTGGAGTACACTACATACTCTGAAATATCTAGCCTTTAGCAGCTTCATGCCATGCTTCCAAAAAAGCCCACAACAAATTGGAGGCCTCTTTGTTCTGCTCTACTCTTCTCACACTTAAATTCTATTTTATTTATAAGCTAAATGGAAAGGAAACACCTTTAAGATGACTTTGCTCATTTTGCATCTCTCCTGAGTTTCACAGGATAAGGAAAACCACACTGTTCTTTCTCCACCCTCACTTCAACATGGCCTGGCGTATCCTTACTGAGGAAGCAATCTTATGGCCTGACTCACTGACCATTTGTAGATCACTGCTGTGCCTTTTAGTGGTTTGGGGGGTAACCAATAGAAAAGAAGGTCAAAATAGATTTGGATTAAGAGTAGGCAAAATAAACTTATAAAATTAAAAAATTGAAGTATTTTTAGGTTTATAATATTGAAAATCACATACCCTTATCTTTTTACAGTTTATCAGAACATTTTTTAAATTTCAAGGGTATAGCAAAGTGAAATGATAACTTTATGAAGAAAAGCGTCGATGAAAGTGGAGACCATGCATTTAGTCTAGGGGATTTGAAACTCTCCCAATACTGAAGACAAACCCTGTCAAGAAAAAGAATAATTTAATGTAATATTATATAGTATTTTCATATGCAGTTCTTTAAACTTTGTTTACTTCTACACAAATACTTTTTAGCAAGGTAACCTTTAATAGATGGAATTGTTAAGGTAATTGCCTGTAGTCACATTGCTAAATTCAACAAGAGTCACAAAATCCAGAATATATTGTCTGTTCCTAAATTATATATATTTAGATTCTGAGATTAGTAGGAGGGATTAGACATCATTCAGATAAAAATTCATACTTAACAAGAGTATTTAGGAGATTCAGCCTATCACAATATTTAGCAGCTTTCCTTGTCAGAAAGTTTTACTTTCTATTTCACAGGTTGCTCGTGACCTTTAATACATTTTTCTGAATGAACCCTGGAGGGAGGTGAGAAGTAGTAGTTCTGTTCATCTCCTCTTTTTGTCTTTTATCTTTCTGCCACTATACTCTTGCCTCATCCTAAAACCTGATCAGGAGGGTTTGAAACCTATCAGAACTAAAGGTTAATGTCCCATCTCCCTCAGACTTTTTTCATTAAAAAAAAAAAAAAACTATGGGTATATTAGTTAAATTAGTGAAATACTTACTGTAGAATTCTTGTTGGCAAAAGGGAAGGGGAATACATCTAGGGGAACATCATGTCTTTTAGACGCTTTATGTCACTGAATGACTTAAGGCTGGACAAATGATATTCTTGGAAAGTTTAATCTTGAGGTTTTCAATGTCCCCCATCTTTCCCATTTGCTAACTGATTCATTAGTTATTCTTATCAGTAAGATTTGTCAATTTGGAGTAAAGAAGGCTGAGACTGATTTCTACTCTTCCATAACCATCACCAGAAGAGCAGCCACTGCATTGTGTGATGTGGGCTAATGCCTCCCAGATAGAGGTAAATAAAATCACAAGGACTACTAGAATTCTGGTGGATTGTGGAACTGGTTTTGGATTATCCTTATATTTTCATTCTGACCACTGAGGCAGTTCTGAAAACTCATACCATTGAAATAGTGGTGTGTCTTTTCCTTGTTTAAGGATTTTACATCATTTTTATGCAGTTGAATTCCAAAATCAGAATCTCTTTTTTACCTATCAAACTTTATTGGCTGTTGGCTTTTGGCAGTGACCTTTCTGTTCAAATGTAATCCTGTCTCCTTGTTTCTTTAGGGAGTAGAACCTGTCCTTTTTTTTCTTCTTTCATTTTTTTCATGTCTTTTTCTAAGAGAAGGCTCTCTGCTGCCTGTTCTGGGTAATAAATTTTCATCTAATCAATATGGGGTTGAGATGATCATGGTGAAATACTAGGAAGACATATTCTGTTGATGAACTTTTTCTCTCCAGATGATCCCCAAATAGATTGTTTTCTAGTGAATGGTTTATATCTTTCTCATCACAAAAATGTTCCTTTGATTTCTAGCACAAGGTACAGCAGGATGCAAATGATTCTCAGATAAAATGATGTTGACAGTATTTCCTTAACAATTTATGTAAAACTATGCATAATTTTCATTATTCTAACTTTTGACATTTTTTTCTCTATAAATAAAAGTAATGCCTGATGTTTAGTTAAAGTAGATCCACCTTTGCTTGATTTTATTAGTCTTGTTCTATCCTATTTCTTTTTAATAACTGTTTACACTTGCCAACAACTCTTAACTGAGAATCTCTTTTCCTTCCTAGGCTAAGTAATTGTGAGTAGAGGAGGAAGAACATTAAGAGAAATAATTTAAAGACTTTGTTCAATGTTGTCGAAGCCTAAGGATATTTGTGTGTCCTTCTGATGTACCGAGTTTTGGATTACTTTAAGGTTATAGTGGGACTTAAAACTGCTGGGGCAAACATTTGATTTTCGAGAAAGATCAACAAAACAGTATAGAAATCCAGGTGCATTAGAATACCAGAATCACAAGATGACTACTCTGGCATACTCTAGTGACCTGAAAAAACTCTCTCCTAAAATGACAAGAAAGCAAAGGCTTTGTCAATGTGGAAAAAAAAGGCAAGATTTATAATTTTATTTTAGTTTCACAATTTTTCCAAGTATCTTCAGAAGTAGAAACCTATAGCATTTTTTAAAATCTACATTAACTACATATGAGCTAAGAGAACAAGAAGGTGAAAAACACGGAGGATAAGTTTCCTTTGTATTTATGAAATAGTCCCCTTTCTCAGGATATAAGACAGCAACTGTGAAGCTTCTGAAGCACCATAAGAATGGCTAGAAAGAATGCTTATTTTAGGCGATAGTGGACAAATGAACCCTTGTTGCTAGAGAGACAATGATAAATAATTTATCTGAATCCTGTCAAAAAATACTATAATACCTGTGTTAGGTTCTCTCAGGAAATAGATGAATGGCCGATCTGCTTTAAAAATAGGAATCCGAGACCTTTTCAATAACAACAGAGCTACAGGAAAGAAAGAAGAATCCCATTGCATTTTCTGTTCATTTTTTTAAGAATCACTATTTCAATTGGCTATGAAGTAAGATATCCCATAATTTTTTAAGAAATTGAAGCATCCTAATGGCATTTCATTGTTTACTGTTGTGATGGGGGTGCAAATGGGAAAATTAAAGAGAAAAGATGCCACTTAGCCAATCTGTCTCCTGTTTTCAACACATTCCATGGAATAAATTTCTTATTGAAGGTAACTTTCAGAATGATTTTTATGAGGCAGATATCTCTTCCCCATCATTTTCAAAAACTTTTTGCTTTCTTTAGCGTTCCTTTTTTAAAACTGCTGTACCACATCTGAATGCTCAGGGGTTATGGAAAGATTCAGAAGTGTGAAGATTCAACTAGGTAAATTTAAGAAGGGTAGATATGGGTGAGAAGTATGACTGGGTATTCTCTGTATGAACATACCTGTGGCTCCAGATGCTTTGGTGCCTTCCTCCAAAACTTCAATCTTGGCCTTGTGGATCGCTTCAGAAACATAAAACCCATCTTGGCCTAACCCCAGAAAATGATAAAAATGTGAGTTGCTCATTAACATTTTTCTAACACATTTAGAACACATTCTTTTAAGATGTACTTGTAAAATTTATAGTTTCCAATGCTGCTTACTGTGTAGCTAGGGAAAGAGTGGAAAATTCTTGTTTTTGTTTTTACTGGAGGCTCAGGTGGCTGTTTGGAAAATTCCTATGTTACTGAACTTTCAAAACTTTAATAAATCTATGTAATCTCCCCCAAAATAATATATAGAGCACTGTCCCATTTTTTCCAGTGATTCATTTTCTAAAATGATATCTAGTTAATACTACAATCAGCCAATATTTTCAAAACTTCAGTGATCATAAGAATCACTTGGGTATGTGTTAAATGCAGATTCTGTAGCCCGGGAATCATTTTCAGCAAGCTTCAGAGAGGCATTTCCCTTGAATTCCTTTTTGGACTGCATTTTCAGAGACACTTTTAAATGACAAAGTCACAGGTTTTTATTATAGGCTTTATTGAGGCATAATTCAGAGTAATATGAATGTGTCCAGTGTTGCATGACCGCATTCTGTATACTTAGGTATACCAGTTATGCAATTAATTGGCCTCATGGGCTACAAAGCAAATGAGAAATTAGTATAAATGTTCTGTGTGCTAACAGTTTCACAGATTATAAATTTAGCAAATAGGACTAAGTGATAATTTAGAGGAATTGACAGATTTTTGTAAGCTAATCATTAACCATTTTTAAACAGCTCCAAAGATGAAAAGATACTTGATAACACAGTAAAAAATGAGGGATTTAGAACCAGAAGAAACTTAAGAAATCATTTAGTCCAATCCTTTCATTTTAGCGTGAGCTATTAAGTCACCTGGAAAGCAGAGTTGAGAATATTCTCATTGAAAGCCCACTCCCATCCCACCCCTCCACTCCACTCAAACACTCCCACCTTAGAGAAAGTGTATGCTAGTCAACTTCAACATGCCACTGGGAGGTATCTGTGGCATGAATACTAAAATAATCAGATATACATGTATTGTGTGAGGGAGCTTTGTTTCATCTTAGACTAATGCTTAAATTGGTTTGCGTTTGTCACGGATGTACAGGAGATAGCCCATGAATGCCATGAGAGAATAAAACCATCCCAGAATAAAGAATATGTGGCATTCCATCCATCTTGTAAGTAAGGTGTGCATAGGATGTTGTGAATTGACTATATTCAGTGTAAGGAACAGTTATTTTCCAGCATCAGTGAAGGGGACAGGAAGGGCCAGAGAAAGTAAAAATCAATAGAAGCATTCTCTAGTGTCACTTGTCCTAAAACCAGGAAAGAATTTGGTTTATTTTAGCAGTTGGTCTTTTTCTGTAGGGTCTTTAAGAAACAAATTTCTCTATTATTAATAATTAGCCCCGCTTACTAGCTAATTAAACAAACTGAAATGCAGTGCCAAAGTTACAAAGAGAGCTTTATGGATAATGAATGGTTATTTGACAGTCATAAGAGGGTTTTACTAATCTCCATGACTACACTACTATATAGGATGGTGTCTGGACATTTTAAATGAATGTTGGTGAAATAAGCAGAGATTCACTACGAAATCCCTTATCAGCTAAAATAAGTAAATGTGTCTGCATTAGTCTAGGCACCTTGGCAGTGTGAGAATGGGACCAATTGATGTGGATGAATCTGATTAGATGGGCCAAGCTATTTCAGTATTTTGAAAGTGCAACTGAAGAATTTCATTTAAATAGCTTCTCTCTCTCAGACTATAGGAGTGGTCCAACATTTGCCATTTATATGTTTGTACAGCCATAAACCAAGGTCCATAGCCTGTCATGCCCCAGCATCAGCATCTTTTAAGTTTTATCTCTGGTAAGAGTTGACATTTCAAAAGACCAACATATGTGATAAAAATTATAATTTGGGAGTCATCTGTGGGTTTGCATTTTTTCCTCTTGCTTGATGTTGTATTACCAATTCCTATTATTTTTTATTGAATAACTATTGAAATATTATGCAACTAATGAAATCAACCTAGAAGAAGTCAAGCACAAAGGGATTCTCCTGGTCTTTTTCTACTCCCCTGAAGTGTTGACAGCTGTTTAGTGCCATTGAGGGGCATACACCCTATTTTCCCAAAAGTTGTTCTCAAGATTGTTTATAGATCGCATTCTGTAAAAAGATTCCATGATTAATTATATATGGGAGATGCTAAACAGTTTTGCACTCTTGTTTTCAACAGGGGACTTCTTAGAGCTGCTAATCTGCTAACTTTTATAATGAATCTCTACAGGATAATTATAATACGTAGCATTTAACCATGGAACCACCCACACCATTCTCTGTCCCAGATTTACAGGATTAGCATTTGGGGAACATACTTTGGGAAACTATATCCCACCATAAACCCACTTGGTCCTACAATATATTCTATATACAAAGCAAAGGGGTGATAGTCTTCCTTCCCTCCCTTCTGGCATACTCTCCACTCTCCTTCCATAACATCTTCTATAGATGTTTACCTTCCTTTTTTAGACTATTAGCTCCTAGAAGGCATAAATGATGTCTTCATTTTAAATATTTCTTTGCCCAATTTAACATTAAGAATACTTGGTACATAAATGTGTTTAGTAAATGCTGGATGAATTAATAATAGACACCCCTCACCACTACGTGAATGGCCTTAATATTCTTTAGCCTTGTTAAATTTGTAAGGAAATGCTGATTGGTGTTTGTATAACCTTTTAAAGGCAAGTCATAGAATGGGTCTTCTCCAAGTCTCAGCCAAAGGATTGTTTCAGTGCTTTGTTGATGGAGACCATTATCCTTTGTGTGTGGCTGGTCATATTCAAAAGGTTTATTAAAAGTCTTCATAACATGACACTGTATAAACATCATGTCCCTACATTTCATCCTCAGCTTCTCATAAATCAGGATAAACATAGCATTTGCTGTTTCTTTTGGCTTTACAATTATTATTATTTTCTGTAGGCAGAGTTAGTGGCTTTTAAAACGTTATTGCCAGGACTTGCTTCTAGTTTATCTTTTTCATCTTGTCACTTAGTTGCTAAAACTATGTGGGGGAGAGGGGAGAGAGAGACATAGCACCCAGCCCAGGATAGAGAGAGAGAATGCTAAGAAGAATCCAAGATGGCCTTTGAAATTAGGCTGTGGTTAGTTGCTTTCTCCATTCGTCTCTTCTAGTCCACTTCGTACCTCTTTCTATTAGAATTCTGACCAGACATCTGGTGTGGCATAAGTTAACTTACATAACTTCCATACTCAACCAAACAACTCTGGTTCATTTAAGTCATAGTAACAGAGAGCTTGTACTTCTTACTGAGCAGAGATTGGAAACTACCCACTTATAAAAGCCAAGAACAAGATAGTTTCTTCAGAGTTTCAAGTCTGTGCACAAGGAGTATTTTGTGGACTAGAAGGCATGAGTCTATATCAAAGTCTGCTGATCCTAAAGCCAGTGAGATTGCTTAAGAAGAGTATCTGTAGCTGGCATCCTCAGTGTGAGTGAAACTTAAAAGCTGCGTAACATCTAGTATCGAGACTGGGGGGAAATTGCACTCTGGTTTCAGTTGGGCCTTGAAATAATATTGAATGAGTCATTCAGGAAAAAAAAAATATTTGATCCCAAGAAGGAAGAAATGAGTGACTTGTAAATGGGGAAAGAGAACTTGAGTAAAATGATTCTTGGCTTTGGGACCAAAAGGCCAAATGTTTGCTGTGGTTGTTGGACTTCCATTAATAGTACAAAACTGCTTGGTAAGCTCTTGTAAACTGGAAGAAGAGAGGGGAGGCCAGCATTTTCTGATCACTTACTCTCTAGCGAGGTCTCTGCTGATGCCACGCTATATGTAAATGATTTTGTTTCTACAATTAAGATGTGTGGTGGGTGGTAGCTACCCCCATTTTAGGAATGAGGAAACTATTTCTTGGAGAGATTTGGTGGCCCTGTCTCTAGAATAAAGTTGAAAGCCCATTTGGGCAGAGAAGTGGTTAGTGTCTTGATTATGTTTAAAGAAGATCATTAAGAAGCAATACTTTGGTTGGCAATCTTTTTCTATAAAGGGCTGGATATTAAATATTTTAGTAACTGCAGGCCATGTGGTATCTGTCTCAACACTCAATTTGGCTGTTGTAGTAGGAAAGCAGCCTGCTACATAGATGATTTATGGATGAATGAGAGTGGCTATGTTTTAATTAAACTTTAGAAAAGCAGGTTGTAGGCCATTATTTGCTGACCCCTGCTTTAGAGGAACAAAACTTCATGAGAGAAGATTATCAGGCTGGCAAGTTTTGTCAGTAGGAAACATGAATGCAAGCATCACACTTTGCACATGATAACTGCTTGATCATTATTAAATAAGCCAGATCCACCTGCCTATGCCTACCTTTCTGCTGGTTTGAACAAATATAAGTAGATTTGAATTGCTTTAAAAAAAAATAGAGGTTTGGTATCAAAAAAAGAGGTACTTTTAAAACTGGGTTACTTATTAGATCTTGCCAGAGGAGTTTATGGACCTTGGAAGTCTTTACCAATAGGGGAGGTACCTTGGAAGTCTTTGTCAATAGGGAAGCTACACGATGTGTGTTAAGATCGGTCCTGTTTGAGGACACAGAGTTGATGGCACTTTAGGATGTACTTTTAGGACACGAAAGGAGAGAGCTTTAAGAGTTATGAAGGAAGAGTCAGTAAGCCCTAGTGACTAATTGAATATAGTAGTGTGGAAGAAAAGGTCAAGAATGGCCTTAAAGTTTTGAACTCTGATAATCAAAAGAATAGAATCACCATTAACAACAGGGATGCCATGGCTGAGCTCTAGAGTTGCAAGAAGACACTGATTAGATTTTGCATATTATCAAACATAGAGTGCTGTTAAGTTCTTCATCCCTTGCTCTTTCCTTGCTCTCTGATCTTTTCACTTCAGTATTCCTCCTTTCCCTGAAATGTCAAATATGCCTGTGTCAGTAAGGAAAGTTTCTGTTTGAGTCATTTGACCAAGTCAACAGTATTTACTTGGTATCCAACTGTGTGCCAAGCATCGTTGTGGACACTGTGCCCAAACTTGACCATTGCTTTGCATATCTCGTTGCGTGTTTAGGCAATCAGTACACAGCTATTTGATTTTAAACTCTCCAGAATAGATTCTCATTCCTGTGTTTTATTTGATAAGTAACTGTCAATCTGTCTGGTCACATCTAAAGCCCAAACCAAGACTTCTCTTGTGGATCGAAATCTCAATTTTTCTGTGATTGCTTAAAAAGGAAAATTCTGAGCCAAGCTTTAGAAAAATTCACATTAGAATTCTAGAATTCTAATTCTAGAATTGAAAATAGTGATTTTCAAGCCCTTCAGGTAAGGGAAATGTCAAGGCCAATGGAAATACCAGCTACAGTCTCATCTTTGCACAGATAATTTACTTTCCAGAGTAGAAACAAACCTGAGCCTTTGAGTTGGCAATAGTTTAGCCAATGGTGTCTTGAGAGGATTGTAGAGCATAGGTTCTGGCATTCACTCCCTGCTTATCTTTGATATAAATTCCCTACGGAAATTGGACAGATGATGGAAGGTTTCAAGACTAGCTTATTAGAAGAGGACAGAGGAGGTATAGGAGGAGGAAGGAAAAGGGTGTAGAAACAAAGGGTGACTGTGAAGCTGGCGGGACAGCAGGAGGTCATAATGAAGAATCTATTGCTGCACCAATGCCTTGGGTACACTCCTAGTCATGACAGGTAAAGGAAGGGTCAGTTTTGTGTGTACTATGGACATTGACCCCACGGTGAAGGTGGTCTCTGAAAACCATGATTAAGGTCTGAAGAAACATCCCTTCTTCATAAGGTCTAACCCAAATTTGACTGTTATCAGAAGCAACACATTCTTATATAAAACAGAGCACCTTCCATGTTCTTTTACATAATGTTGACTCTGATTGTCTACCACTGAAGGCTCTATGGAAATGATAATCTCTTAATCAAAGTATGATCAAACTGCCCCAAACACAAGACTAGAAAGTTTGGAAGAACTGTTGTTACCTGAAATTCCTTTCAAGTTAGCTTTGAGTGGATCAAAAAGATCGGTGACTCCCCAAGAATTTAAAATGCTTTTTAAGTTGAATTGATTTTGGATTCTAAACCTAAAAAGCAAAAACAAACCATCAACTTTCAAAATTGTCACTCGATGTACTTTCATACACACCACATGAAGTCCAAAGTTCCTAACTTGGAAGTCAGGCTCACTCCACCAGATTTATTTCCAGCTTCATCTTCCATGCACCTTGCCATAGCCCTAATCTGACCACACAGGGCTCTTCCCCACCTCTGTACCCTTGTTCCTACTGTTCATTCCAAGTCTTCCCATTTCCTTTGATTTTCTTTTCGTTATTACCCATTTTTCAGTTGTTACCTCCTCCTCTTTTCTTCAGCTATTTTGTGACCTTTGGTTCTTAAAGCCCCATTAACACCTTGTTCGGCTCTTACCATATGAACATTCTGCTTCCTATTAGCGTCATTTATGATATTGTAAACTACCTGAGAAGAGTGGCTACCCCAATTTATTTTTTAAACACTTTTTTTTTTTGAGATGGGGTCTCCTATGTTGCCCAGGCTGGACTTAAACTTCTGGCCCCAAGTGATCCACCTGCCTCAGCTTCCCAAATAGCTGGGACTACAGGTATGCCCCACTGTGCTGGGCTCCAATTCATTTTTATTTCTTAATAAGAATTAATATTTAATGAGTGCTTACATTATGCTAGACACTATGATAAGAACTTTATGTGCATTATCTTATTTCACCTTCATATAACTATGTTGTTATTATCCTCATTTTACAGATGGGAAAATCAAGACTTAAAGAGTTTAAGAAACTTGCCCAAGATGACATAATGAGTATGTGATGGACCTCGATTCAAATCAAGCCTGTGTGTGCAGAGCCCATGCTCTAATCACCTACATTTTGCTACCTCCCATCTTGTGTGGCATCTCACATATAGTAGGTGCAGAAAAGAGGCTGTTGACTAATTGCATAATTGACAATTAATAGAATATTTTATTTAATAGAGTATTTATACTGGATAAAATATATTTTCGTATTTGCTGTGTGCAATTTATGCCTTTGGAGCACAGTGGGAAAAGAATGCAACTTAAAGCCTTGGTTTACCTAGTAAGCCCTTTGAGCACAAAGAATCAGCATAACAATTTTATATTTCCCCAGGAACAAGGCATAGAAAAATTTACTGTTGAAGGATCCTTTAAAAGGGCTGCTAATATTATTTTTCTTTGAAAATAAAAAGATCAAAATGGAAGTTAGATGGTATTTTTCTAAAAATAAAACAGAACTTGCAGAAGAGTAAAAATATTGAACAAGACCATTTAATATCAAAGGTCTTCATTGCTATGCAAGATGATGTGACTCATACTTTAAACAAAAGTATCATACTTTCCCATAAAGGTATGTTTTGAATCCTCAGAATAGTTTCCAAAAAAGAAATATATTTTCTCTAAGTATGCTGACATTTCTCCAAAAAATTTTTGGAACATTCCTTATAAAATTTTCTTAAGTACTGAAAACACATCCTTTTTCAAACCTCTAAATGCTGAAACAGTAGTTATAAGCATGAACTTGGGAATCCATTGCCGCGGGTTTGAATCCTGGATCAAGTAACTACCTGGGAACTAGCTACTTTACCTCAGGGGGAAGTTACTTTACTTCTCTTTGTCTCAGTGTCCTCATTTGTGAAATGAGCATAATTGTAATGCCTGTTTGTAGGGTTGTAAAGATTAAATGAATGAATCCTTGTAAAGTGCTCAGAACAATCCCCAGCTCAGCCTATGTACTTACTGTTACCATTGTGATTTTTTGTTATTTTTCAATTATATTGAGAAAGAGTTAATTAAGGGCTATTTGAAACCAAATATGATGATTATGGTGGGTGATAAAACTGGATAGTATCATTTTTAGTAACAAAAACAGCAGTAAAAATGAGGTATGACTATAAAAGATTAGAATGATTATATGGCTTGTGATTAGAGTGATTAGAGTCTTGTATGGCTATGAAGGCAGATTCAGAAGAAATGCTACAAAAATAACTTGAGTAAAATAAATACCCTTTACCAATATCAGACAAAGATATTACAAGAAAGACAAATTACAAACCAATATACCTTATGAATATAGATGCAAAATCTTCAACAAAATACTAGCAAATTGAATCCAACACCATGTAAATCTCACCATGACTAAGTGGGATTTATCCCAGGAATGCAAAGTGGGTTCAACATACAAAAACCAATTAATTTAATATACCATATTAATAGAATAAAGGACAAAGCCCACATCACCATCTCAATAGATGCAGAAAAAGCATTTGACAAAATCCAACACCCTTTCATGATTAAAAACAAACAAACGTCAAACATACAACAAACTTTGGCTAGCGGGTTACTTCCCTAATTTGATGAAGGACATCTACAAAAACTCCATAGCTAGTACAACACTTTACAGTAAAAGACTGAAAGATTTTCCCCTAAGTTCAGGAACAAGACAAGAATGTCCACTCTGACTCCTTCTATTTCACATGATACTGGAGGGTGAGTAGGATAATTACATGGGAAAAAGAAATAGAAGGCATCCAGGTTAGAAAGAAGGAAGTAAATCTGTCTCTGTTCACAGATGACTTGCTCATGTACATAGAAAACCCTAAAGAATACACACCCACACACACACACACACAAAGGAAAAAAACTTATTAGAGCTAATAAATGAGTTCACTAAGGTGCAGCATACAAGATCAAGATACAAAAATCAACTGTTTCTACAAACTATAGAACAATCTGAAACTGAAATTGTAAATTCCATTTACAATAGCATTAAAAGGAATAAAATACTTTGAATAAATTTAGCAGAAGTGCAAGACTTATATACTGAAAACTACAAAACATTGTCGAAAGAAACAAAGACCTAAATGAAAGGAAGGATATTCTGAGTTCATGGCTCAGAACGCTTAATATTGTTAGAAAGTAATACTTGCCACATTGATCTACAGATTCAACACCATCCCTATCTAAATCCTTCCTGCTTTTTTGTCAAAAATTGACAAGCTAATCCTAAAATTTATATGAAAATGCAAGGGGCCCAGAATAGCTAAAACAATCTTGAAAAAGAATAAAATTGAAAGACACACTCCTGATTTCTAAACTCACTACAAAGCTACAGTAATGAAGACTTTTTTAAAAAAGAAACACCCCTAGAAAAGCATAAACCACACACCACAATAATGAGCAGCTCCTTGGAGGAAGGGCAAAATTCATTTTGGATATGTGGAATCTGGTGGATTTTAAGATCTCTGTTATATCTATCATCAAAAAATGCTCATGCTCAGCTTTCCGTGTTGGCCTAAATAATCAAATGTTTTATTCATTACATACATACTTGACATTATTAGTCTTTCTTGTGGGACATTACATGATTGTGATGATAAATAATCCATAACACATTCTTGGTTTTCTTGATTATTTCTTTAGTATGCTAAGCGTCCCTCATGAAGATTAACAGTCCCTATGCACTTTTTAATTTATTTATAAATAAAGGGTTACTTTGGAAGCTAGAGACCATAATTCATCCAGAATCTACTAGTGCACTGGTTAAAGGTGATTAACCTGAAAGCACATCTCATAGTCACGCAATTTTACATTGCTACCCACAGCGTGCAAAATTTTTTGCTCTTGTGAAATGAAAAATGCCTGCTGATTGTAGAGCAGGTCATACTAAAAGAAGAATGAGTGATTTGAGAGAATGAGAGGTAAATTTCTGCCTAAAAGGTGACTTTGTGTCTACCATGATACAAAGTTTATGCTTAAATCTAGACCTAAGACAATTTTTACTTTTTCTGTTTTGTTCCCCAAAGGATTTAAAGCCAAAAAAAAAAAAAAAAAAAAAGGCCAGGCATGGGGGCTCACGCCTGTATTCCCAGCACTTTGGGAGGCTGAGGCAAGCAGCGGGCAGATCACCTGAGGTCGGGAGTTCAAGACCAGCCTGACCAACATGGAGAAAAAAAAAAAAACTAAAAAATAAAAAACAAAACAATAACAAAAAGACTTGGTTAGGTTTACTTGTGAAATAACCTCACTTTCCCAAAAACCTCTATCCTTCTTGGACAGCAGACTTGGTAGTCTTAAGAAGATTTTTAAAAATTATCAGAATGAGGTTAAGTGCTAACTAATAGTTGTGTTACTAATATTTCTGCCTTGCCTTGCCTTCTCGGCCCTCCAGCGTTTTTCAGGATCACCGCTTGAGGGTTTGAAACTTATAAAAGCAGAATCAGGATGATGGAGAGTTCTCATAGGAGCTGGGCATTTCCCTGGGGTCTCTTCCAGGGAAGAGCTGCCCAAGGATGAGGCCCACCATCTGTCTCTTAAACCCAAAAAGATTGTGGCAAATTCCTGCACCAGCCTGCATTTTCTCTCTACTTTTGACATGGAACGCTCCTCTTCCTTCCCTTGTCGAGTTTCTCTCAGATAGAATAGGAAGACTAGGGTTGCTTCTGCTCCCTCCCTGAGAGATCTGTTGAAATAACCAGTCTTTGTGCTTTGGTTTGGGGTCCAAATATTTAGTTTTGAGAGATACACTCTACCTTAGAGTTAAGTTCACCTTCTGCCCTGGGCTATGCCAGATCTGACTTTAGACCTTGGCTCGTAACTTGCTGGGTCTCTCTTTGTATGTTTTCCTTCCAGTGCATAGATTTATTTTTAACTCCTCGAGGGAGTACTGCCAAGGACTTTGTCTTTGCCTACTGGGAGCCCAGGCAGTGGAGGGAGGCCAAGGTGGCTAGTGGGCAGTAGCATGGAGAATTCACGTGCGGAAGATGAGCTACTGGACAATGTTCCTTAATGCTGGTCAAAAATTGATTATAAATTTACTCTGATTTCAAATATATCACAGAAGCTTGTTTTTTAAAGAAGCCCTAAGAGGAATCTTTTCGTAAAGTTATGAGTTTTGCTAATAGATTTTGTTTTGAAAAACCAAAACAGAATGCTACCACTTCACTTTTTGGAGATTTGTATTTATACCTATTGGGTCTTCTTAAAGAAGAGTTAGCCTCCATTTAGAAAGAATGAGAACCTTCTGCATAGAGACTTAAAGTGTCAAATTTTTATGCCTTAATTTGGCTTCTGATCAGAATTTTATCTGTACTTGCTTAGTTACATAAGTCATCTTACCTCTTTGGTTTTGGAAAAATGACAGTTGGATGGGATAAGATTTGGGGTATGTTCCTACAAGGGAACCACAGAGCATTTCCTCTCCAAAAACTAGTTGTGGCCTAAGGCTGGATCGGGGGCCCTGGAGGCCTCCAGTCCAGCTCAGTGAAGGCAGTATATCTTGTCTTGGGAAGACTCTGGGAAGTTTGTTCATTTCAGTCTGTGCCGTGAGCTGGCCAGCAGTGACTCTGAAATGGACTCAGGCTCTAGGGCCACTTCCTCTTGGCCTAACCTCTGGGGGAACACATTAAACAAGTCATCCCAGTGGCTAAGCACAGACCCTAGAGGCAGACCACCTGGGTGCAAATCCAGGCTCTTCTGACTGCTGGCTGCACAGCACCTGTAAGGGGGACACAGCTGCTCACCTGGGCAGGAACACATCCATCCTGGCTCTCCTCAGGCTGGTGGTCCAGAGGTGGATGGTGCTGGCAGTAAGGTGTGGCTCAATGTGGCTCAGGGGGATGTCTTTGTCACGGGGCAGCACCAGGAACAGACTCACTGTGCTTCCCAGGTAAGGCAGCTCCAGCACCCCCACCTGATGGCCTGCAGTGTCCTGGAACTGACCTGAGGGTGCAGTGGATCAGAGGTCAGCTCTGTCCCAGGAGCCAGGAGAATCAACCAGTGCCAGACCCTGAGAGGCTGGCTCAGAGGACTGGAAACAATAAAACGAAGCATTCACCTCACCCTCAGGAGGCAGTTTAGGGCCAAAGACTGTTGGGTGATATGGTCATTTTATAAAAATCCTAGACCTAGAGTCTTTAAGATACCCTTTAAGATACCTGACAGAGTCAGAGGCTCTGTAGGGCTGGGTATGAGGACGACGATGGCATGTGCAGAACCACATAGAGTAGTGCCCCCTTGTCCTTGGCAGATATGCTCGAAGAACCCCAGTAGATGCCTGAACCTGTGGATGGTAATGAGCCCTGCATATACTACGTTTTCTCGATCTGATAACTCAGATGGCTACTAAGTGACTAACATGGGGGTACCGTAGACAACCTGGAGATGCTGGGCAAAGGGAAGATTCATGTCTCAGGTGGAACAGAGCAGGACGGCAGGAGATTCCATCACGCTATTCAGAAGGCGTGCAATTTAAAACGAGAATTATTTGTGACATTTTCCATTTAATATTTTCTGTTGCAGATAACTGAAACCTCGAAAAGCAAAATCATAGATAAGGGTACAGGGCACTACTGTACCTGGTCTTAAAGGAACGGCCAATTCAACCCAGGCCTATTGTGCCTGCCAAGGGTGGCAGTTTCGTCCAAACTCTACCAGTGAGGAAGGAAATGTCAAGCATGAAACTGGGTTTCTCTTCCACATCTGTGTCCTCACTGTCCTGTCAGAGCGCACTGTCCAATGCTCCTCTCTAAAGTCTCCCGGCACCCTAGTCTTTCCTTCTGCCACATGCCCAGTCCAGCAGATGGACCCTGCAGAAACACAGCCTGATCCCTTAGGAGCAGGGACCTGGCTTCCTCTCCCTTTAGGCAAGCCGGCAGGGGCGGGGCTCACCATAGTTGACCTCGGCCATTTGGTGCATCATGGGCACCTGAAGGACAAGGCCGTGGGCACAGGTGAAAGGCAAGATCTGCGTGTCTGTGGAGGAGAATCTCTTCCGCCAAGTGCCTTGGAAAGACATGGTGCTCACAAGCACCAGCTGAGCAAACGCTGCACCGACTTGCTCCCATGGCCAGCCACCAGGGCCCTCACTGGGGCCTTCACCTGCAACCAGGAAAGCAAGGGGACCGTGGGTTAAATGTGGATTGAAACTGAACCGAACCCAGTGTGTGTGTGGACAAGGAGCGCAGAGTTAAAATGCAAAAATTAAGGTCTGTTTGCATAAGGTGGTCTCTCCATTTTACAATATCTTTTCAATTTACTTAAGAATATTTAACTCCCTGTCTCAGCTCCTTGTGCTGCCAGGGACCCAAGGCACCAGGAGCTGCTTTCAACTCCCTGCTAGCGGGTAAGAGTGTGGAGAGGGAAATGGAAAGTGAGAACTCAGAAATCCTGACACCTGCGTGACCACTCAGGGGTGGTGGGGGCAGTGAGGCATCTCTGGAATTGGATTTGCAGCGTATTCATTAAAATCTATTAATTGCAAATTGACATGTGTATAACCAGCTGTTGCTGAAGACCCTGATTTTTATTCTTTTCTGAACAGGTTGGGATGCTGCTCCTGGCTCTGTTTGGGGCCATTTCCTAGGAATTATTAGACATTATCTCCCAGGGCAGACCCTTGGAAGGAGTGTGTGCTACATGAGAGATGCTGCCCAATGTCACCCCCAGTCCCCACCGTGCGCTGCTGCTGAGCTCAATCTCTCACTGAGCCTTTGCTTAGAGGACAATATTCAAGGTATGGTCTTTGGAGGGCTGCAGTCAAAATTTCATGCAGTGCCAGAAAGAGGAGCAGGCAGACCACCCCTAAAGGGATAGTTTTGTCTCAGCTGTTTATTAGTTTAATAAACACACACTTTGTGCTAGGCTCTAAGTGCTTTAACAAATCCTCACCGACTCCTCCTAACAGTTCTATTGTTATTCCCCATTTCACAGATGAGGGAATTGAGGCTCAGAGAAGTTGGGCAAGGTCACATACTTAGGAGGGGTGAAGCCACCATCCACTTAGTTAGCCATCAGTGCAATCCACATTACGTTGAAATAGAACCTCAGCAACTCCATAGAAAGCTTGGATTTGAACCCAAGCGGCCTGGCTCTGGACTCTGCTCCGAGCAACTGCGCCAGCTGCCCCTTTTTCTCAAAGGACAATCAGCTTGCATTGGGAGCTGCTTCTCTGGCCTTACGGCCTGGCAGCACAAGGAGCTGAGCAGGGAATTAAACATATTTAAGTAAATTGAAAAGACATGGTAAAATATGAGAGCGGGAGAGAGAACCTTATCACAAAAGATGTTAATTTTTGCATTTAATTCTGCCATCCATCCCTGTCCACACACTCATTGTTTTCCATTCAGTCCTGGTATACACATTACTTCCTATTCTGCTTTTTAACCAACACTGGTTCTTGAATGTTCTCCACACTGCTGTGAAACCTTTGAAATGATTAAGGATGCCGGAGCCAGACCACCTGGGTTAGAATCCTGGCCTGTGGACCCTGGGCAGGAGGCTGAGCCTTCTGTGCCTCAGTTTCTCCATTTATAAAATGGGGAGACTAATAGTGCCTACCGCTTAGGATTATTGTGAGGGTGAACTGAGATAGTCAACTTGGAGCAGTGCTAACTAAATAAACACTCAGTAAGTGTTCATGATTTTAATTCTCTTTAATCATAATTACAACTGCATAGCATGCAGGTGCTGTGCTGCACTGATTCACCTCTCATTGCGGGGCAGAGTGGCTGTAAGTCTCTTCAGTAACACTGAGCTAAACATTTTATTGTGTGTAACTTTTTCTTAAGTAATTTCCTTAACCTAAATTCCCAGGAAACCAGTTTTTTGGCTCTGGTTGCATTTTGCTATCACAGGTGGTTTATTATAGATGACAGCAGAACTCCGTGGGGAGACAGTTGCATGGGACAAAGCCTGCGGGGTCCTCCGAGGTGGGAGGCTCTGAAGAGCACAATTCTGTGTTCTTGTGCGTTCTCATGGCTCGTGTGTGTGTGTGTGTGTGCCCATGTGTATATTTCTGTGGGGGAGGGTCAGAGCAGGAAGAGAGGCAGAAAGGGACTCAGTATCCCCCTGTAATTCAAGGATAGGGTCTCCCAAGAGGACAAACTTCTGCTGTAATTGAAGGCGGCCTGAGCACCATGTCTCTGACAAGTGATGGATAAGACTGTCCCTGCAGCCCTGTGGCCGAGCCTTGTTGAGGTGAACAGTTTTTTTTACCTGCAGTCTGTCTGGAGGTCCCTTCGCTGGCCTGGATGGTGGTGCTGTTGGGCTCACCGAGGTCGACTGGCTCCAGGCTGCTATTGGCCCACCAGGAGACCTGCTCCACAAAGCAGGGAGACAACGGCGTTCCCATTTGCACAAAAAGGCTGCAGGCCAGCTCCATCTCACCACCTTGGCTGGAGGTGGGTAGTGTGGCATAAACAGCATGCAAGAAATCTTTCACCTTTTGGTCTGTGAAAACCAAATTGGATAAGTTGACAATGGTGAGTGTGAGTAAAGAGTTAGCACAACCTCCAGTGCACACTGCATTGAGATGGAACCCCAGCAACTCCACTCTTGTTCATAAGGTTCATCTACTATACATAGCCAGTTTGAAAAAGTCATAGCTAATGTGCTCAGGAATCAGCCTGGATCCACCAAGTAAAAGTTGGGAAGAAACCATGCTAGATCTGAAAGAAATCAGGCTACCATGAAGTCAAATAGAAAAACACTACCAACATCCTGTAGATGAATAGAGGTTATTTGTCCTTAATTTCCTGATTGAGGAAGGTTGATGTGTGCTGGGGTAGAGATTCTAGCTAGGGCTGAGAAAACAGCAGGTCCATCCAATGTGCAGGGTGACGGGGTTTCAAACACAACTTGGAGAGATTTATGTGCAATGTCACAGTGACAATGATAGGCAGTAGCCAGGATGTTGCGCTGTCAGTATGTCTTGTACGGGGCTTTAAATCCATTCCCACAACTGCGTGTCATGAGCCTGAGTAACGTTTGGATTCAGCCTTGTGTAGAACGATGCTTTCAATCTGAGAAATACAGAGGCAAGGTAAGAACTCCTCCCGTCCCCACTTTCCCTAAGACCCAGCAGACAGCTTGTGTTATTAATGTCAGTGAGAGGCTGCAAGAACGTCGAGGAAATAATAAGCATGTGAGAGAGTCAATCGCTTCCACGTTCATGGATGGCAGCTGGACTTCTATTTATTTACTGTTTATAAAGGGGATAGCCTCCTTCTTTCTATAATCAATAGTGGATTTTGTGTTCATGTTATTATTCACAAGCTGCAGCTTCTGTCCTCCCCCAGCCATCCCATAGCTGGAATGAGGGCTCTCATCCACTGGTGAGTCTAGACACAGTTGCGTACCCCAAGCTTCCCATTCCCGACACATGCAAGCTGGGTGTTTCCAGAAGTTAAATCCCCTTATTCAGGCTATTCTACTCCCTTTTAGGCACAGCCGTGCAGTTATCCACAAACCCTCCCTGTAAGACAAAATGCTGGGTATCTTTTCCTGCACTACCCGGCTCTAGCTGGTTTTCACTGGGATGAAACTCTCACTCACTTGGGGTCTGTCCACTCTGACACCCTTCATGTTATAGAAGCCAAGCCAGGAGGCAGCAGCAGACCCCTGAGTTTCCTGGCTAATGTTCTCTGGAAGCACAAGAACCCAGAGTCCATCCTGGCCAGGGCCCCCAGCTATAAGGCTGCAGAGGACAATAGCAGGCAGATGTCACTTTTCCACAAAATGTTCACTATCAAAGCTGCTTCTGAGAATCTACAATTGCAAAAGACTGACTCAGAATCTTGATCTCATCAATCAGCCTAACTTAAGTGCTTGCTTTTGATTGTAGTAAGAAAAAAATGGATAAAAAACATAACCAGATTTCACACTACTGAGGAAGGTCATATGTATTTATAAGTTCATATTCCTAGGAATGTTGGCTGTCTGCAGAGGAGAATTGAAATGTTTCCCTGGTCCCTAATGTGGGGTGACCTGAGGAATGGTCACGGAGCTCTCCTCTCCATCTTCCTACCCTCTCTGGGCCAGGGGACCAGCCTTCTTTTAGCCAGAAACATTAAAATAGCAGAGTAAACTGGCTTGAAGTGAATTTTTGCGTGAAATCTTGTCTCTGCCCTAGCCTAGTTTGTCCATGCACATTTGCACACAGGAAGAACATTTTTAGACCCACCAGAATATGCAATGACAGACTAAAAAATGGCGGAGGTTGACTGTGTTCATAGACATTGTGCTGAACATGCGACACTCCTGATCACACTGAATGCTTTCGACAGGCCTGTGAATAGAGGGCCGTTGTCCCCATTTTACAGGTGAGAGAGCAGAGGCCTAGATAGATTAATAAAGGTGCTCAGTGTCACCCAGGTGTAGGTGGTGGGGCTTTACTGCCCTACCCACCCACAGGGTGAGGAGTGTCCTGGGATGACCCTGCCTAGGACAGCTTCCTTCCACTTGGAATGAACGTGGGGCTGCAGAGCTTATAGCCTTTTTTTCTGTCTTTGCTGAATTCCTAGATCCTAGTCTAAGAGGAAAAAAGTTGTGTGCATGAGTGTCTGTTATAGCTGGAGCTGGTATATTGGTTCTGAGGCCAGGCAGTGAGCTGAGGTGCTGAGCGTAGGCGGGGAGAAGCTGACCTGGCATTGGAAAGACTCACGCTGCTGCCGGCAGAGCTGTTCTAAAATACATAATCCATAGAAATAAGCTGGTAGATCTGGCACTGGCTAGAAGTCACAGATTTATAAAAGCAGGTTGGTCAAAAGCATGGGCTCTGAAGCCAGACGGCCTGGGCTTGAGTCCCAACTCTGCCACTTATTGGCTCTGTGACCTTGAGCAAGTTGCTTCAACTCTCTATGCCTATTTGCTCATCTCTAAAATTGGGATGATAGTAAAGTTATCAGCCTCAACAGGGTGGTGGTGACAATTAATTCAATTAATGTTTGTAAGTGCCTCCAGCACTGCCTGCCACCTAGGAATGCACTATGTAAGGGTGTGTCAAATGAAACTGAAACATTGCCATGAAACCTGTCAGGTTAGAAGGGAACCTTAAAATGCAAGGATCATCACCATCCCAAAGTCTGAATGCCTTCTGTCACAGACCTGTCCAGTGGACGCTCTTCCCCATGTGCACGCCACAGGGAACTGAGCTCCCTACCTCCCAGGTAGCCTAAGCAGGAGGGTGAGCTGGAAGGAGTGAGTGTGTGAGCAGGAGGGTGAGCTGGAGAGAGTGATGTGAGTGTAAGCAGGAGGGTGAGCTGGAGAGTGAGTGTGAGCACGAGGGTGAGCTGGAGTGAGTGTGAGTGTGAGCAGGAGGGTGAGCTGGAGTGAGTGTGAGTGTGAGCAGGAGGGTGAGCTGGAGAGACTGAGTGTGAGCAGGAGGGTGAGCTGGAATGGGTGAGTGTGAGTGTGAGCAGGAGGATGAGCTGGAGAGACAGTGTGAGTGTGAGCAGGAGGGTGAGTGAGTGTGCACGTGGGCAGGCCTCTTACCATGGACGGTGTACCCCAGGGCATCTGCCAGCTGCTGGCCGGTACTCCCTTCAGCTCCAAACTGCAGGATCTCCAGGGGTAGGGACACACCGGTGGGAGAGATGACAAAGTTCGTGTCATTTCTACACGCGGCCACGCTCTGGTAGAGGTGGAGTGCAAACTTAGTCTTCAGCAACATCATTCCTTCGCGGAGGTGGCCACTTGCTCGGAGGAAGCAAGAGTGAAGGAGGAAGAGGGTGACTAGAAAAGGCAGCATGGAGACTGGGAGGGTTCCTGCAATTCAAAAGGAGGAGATGCAGGGTAGGCAGGAAGCTGGTGACAAGAGAGGGCCATATCCTACAAAAGGATTGGGAGCCCCAGCTCTGTTTTCAGGGGCTGGGAATGGCTGAGGGAGACATGAATTGAACTGTCTTGGTTACCCACCCTGAGGCCCACGCGCCTGGGCTATAGGGCTGCAACCTCTTGTCTGAGCATGAGAAATACTCACTGTGGTCCTTTGGAAGCCAAACTGTGGGTCTGAAGATCTGCTGCTGCCACTTACTGGATGTGTGACTTTGGCAAAGCCCTGGTCAAATCAGAAGAAAAGCATTATGATGGGAAAAGAAATGTACGAGGTAATCCTTCTCGTTTTTCTTGGTAGTTAGCCAGCTTATTGCTGTGACATATCTATCAGGAATAATAATAAGTAATTACTATGTTAAAAAGGACTTTGTACATTTGCAATTAATCATCCCAACAATCTTACTAGTATCTGTTATTATATTTCATCTATAAAGAGGATTATTGAAGCTTTGAGTTTCAGTGACTCATTTATATGAGGGAAGAAACAGGGCTGTGACTCAAATCCTGGCCTTCTATGAATAGTATATAAAATTTGAGACTACCTGTGTACATTAAAATATTGATACATGAGCTAACTGTACTTCGAATATCAGAATTCTTGTGATTCTGTGTGAGTGGGAGAGTGAGCTGGGGATTCTGCGTGAGTCTCCAGCAAATTAGTCTCTAAAAGTGAATATTTTCGCAAAGATAGCTCCTACCACAGAAATGTACTCTTCCAAGGAAGTGAGATCATTAGCTAGAAAATAATGTGAGAAGAGAAAGGCAAAGCAAAAAAAAAAAAAAAAAATGGGTTTTCAATGGCCATGCCACACATACGGCCAGCAGCAATTTTTGCTGAGTTGTCTAACTGTGGTATCATACCAGACTGATGTAAGAAGATGTCCAAAATCACTTCCTGTAGAAGTTTGCAAGCAAGGCCACTAAGCTTGATGGTACCTATTTTAGGTAAAAGTCCAAGATAGAAAAGCATCCTCTTTTTTTCCAACCCTTCCTCCCTGCAGCCAAGTACAAATGCAGTGCTTGGATGACCTTGGTACATAGTGCTCTCTCTCTCTCTCTCTCACTCTGTCTCTTTCTCTCTGTCTGTCTGTCTCTCTCTCTCTGTGTGCGGCCCAGCCCAGGGTCAATTGTGAAAGCCTTAAGTCCTAGAGTTCTTGCAGCTCCTATAACCTCCCACTTCCCACAAGAACACTCAGCTATCAGACCTTGATGCCCCTGGGCTCCCTATGAACAAATCCCTGTCATGGCTCACCTTGAATGAGCCACTTACTCACGGACTTTTGTATCACTGTTGCACATTTCCTTGCTCGATTCTGTTCTTGTGGGTCTTCAGCATTCATGTGCTCCCCTTTTAAAAAAGTGGAGCAGAATCTGCTTTGAATCACAAGACAGCACAGAGAGGAAGCTGGCGATTGCCGTCTCTGCCGGCGATGTCTCTACCACTCGGTCCAAATTCCTGGAGCCTGGAGGTCCTGCAGAGAGCCAGGAGAAGCAGCCCAGACCAGGGCAGCAAAGCCCAGATCGGGAACAGAGCAGGGCCATGGGGGGGGGAGCCAGCCACACCCGTCAAGCCTTCTTAGGCTTGTGACCTGGTTGTACCAGCAAGGAACCCCTCATCCAGCCCTTTGTCACATTGAGGAATTTCACCGATAACTTTGCTTATTGGGCTTTTGCTGGGTACCAGGTACCTAATGCTTCCCCCCTCCTCCTGTGAAGAAAACAATAAATCAGTCATTGGGCACGACTTAAAACTTTCAGCAAATGAAAAGAAATTCTGCAAAAGAGAAAACAGCGCAAGATATGGCACAATCAGTTCAGAGCAAAGTGACTTGTATCTAATAAAAGTGAACACACTGATTTACATCTGAACTTAAGCTATTAGTAATCACGTTTTCTCAGTAAGTCCAATGACTAATTTGAGAAAGAGGCAATGTTGTCAATGAGTAAACAGACATTTTTGAAAAATATGAGCAGGTTCTGTCAAAAGTCTGTCCTTGTGATCACTTCAGAATTAACATACATTTCTATTAAGGACTTAGGCCTTGTATTAAGTTCAAAATAGATAGTAGCTTATATGTGGTTACAGATTAAAGAAGAACTGAATGTGATGCTTAATAATGATCTCTCAGGCACCTGTTAGTGTTAATATTTGAAAACCAACGGACTGTTTTTCACCTGACAACTACCCATACCCCTGTGATCAGTGGGTAATTCACTTTAAAGAGTTTTATTGCTGACACCCAAGCCTGGGATAGTTTACAGGTCTTAGGATAGCTACAGTTCTGCAATTGCTTCACATAAAATATCCCCAAATCTTTACTTTAGATTCAATGCCTTGGACTCTGAGCCATAGTATGAAAGGGGAATAAACATGTCTAACTTATTCTATAGCACCCAGAGAGGGCATATCATTTATTCATGTGTCCATCCATCCATTCATCCATCTATCCATCTGTCCATTCATCTGTCCATCTGACTGTCCATCCAACTATCCATCCAACAAATATCTCTTGATCATCTGCTTGGTCACAAGTCACTGTGCTACTAGGTTCTGGGCATATGGCAGTGAACTAGTAACCTGGGCTCGGCTCCTATGGGACTCAGAGTCTTGCTCACTGCCTGA
This sequence comes from Cacajao melanocephalus, assembly GCA_963573385.1. Classification (NCBI taxonomy): domain Eukaryota; kingdom Metazoa; phylum Chordata; class Mammalia; order Primates; family Pitheciidae; genus Cacajao; species Cacajao melanocephalus. Next base: position 74,296 of record CAUYLG010074219.1, read on the forward strand.
ATATTTTAGATGCTGATGCCAATGGAGCCACAGTAACTTGTGAGGGCTGCCTTGTCGCGTTGTGAACTCCCTGTAGCAGGAATTCAGGGGGAAATGGCTGATTCACTATTTGCCAGTAGTAGCAGTGGAGAGAAGCTTATAAAAAGATTTCCCAAATTGAAAAAAAGGCTGTTTGTGTAACTTCTACAAACATTTCTTCCTAACTCTATGAATATACCATTCTAACTTGCTTTTAAGAAGCATCTTTTGGGGAGAATGCTAGGGGAATTTAACATACAGGGGATATTTTCTATATAGGCTAAACATTTCAAAGTGTGAATGAATTAAACATGAACTGCAAGTGATTTTTCTTCTGTGTACTCAACCTTGAACCTGGGTAAGTCACCGTGGCCTCTGACCATTTAAGAAGAGATCATCATGTTTATGTCTATCTTGCTGGGATAGATGTTTGTTATACTGCTAAGTGAGGCTCCATTCTCAGAGACATTTATTTGTAATTATAACAACATATGTAGTGAACATTACTGAGCACTTAGTGTGTTCCAGCTACACTATTAGAACCTGTCCATTCACAATTGCAATGAATCCTCACAGCAATCCTATGAGGAATGTATTGTCATTCCCATTTTACAGTTGAAGAAACTAAGTCTGAAGAGCTTAAGTTCTTGCCTAAGCTCCCACCAGACCAAGCTGGAGTTTGAACCTAGGGCCACCTTGACACTAAGGCTCATCACAGTGTTGGTGCTCTCAGGAGCCAAGGGATGGGGTCTCTTAAAATCCCTCTTGACTGTACGATTCTAAGCCATTCGGTGACCAGCCCAGACTCTTTCGCTCATAATGTATGTTCACTTTGTCCACATTTACCAGGGATGTTGTGGTGAATCACCTGTAGGTAGACTGACATGAGACCCAGCACTCTGTAAAATTATGGTTTAACATTTTTCACTAGCTGATTTCTTATAGATATAAACAAATCACTTTCAAATCCAAAGGCCTACCAAACTAATGCGATGGATAGAAGCAATTCAGTTAGGACATAATAGGTAGGCATCTTCTTTTTGTTATATGGGCTGCCTGTCTGGGGTTGTACAGAGAGAGTCCCATTTGTACCCCTGACCTTGAGGAGTTTGCCATGAAGAGAGAGCATGGGCACTACTAAAAGAAGTCTCAGGGAACAGCTAGAGCAAGCCTGAGCGCAACACAAGGTAGCCTGCCACACAGTGCCACAGAGCCAGATGAAATGAGCAAGTCCTTCATGGGAAATGGTGCAGGTGGGCCTCCACCTGTCCTTCTAGGAAGGCAAAGGCAGAGAGCACTGCCTCTGGGCTTCCTGCTGTCAACACAGCCTTCAAGTTCTTCATAGCTCTGCAGTGCACAGACTCAAAATGAACCTGGACCTCTTTGATACCTTTCAGCATGGTGTGAGGGCTGGCTTCAAACAACTGCTTTTTGCTAACTGCAGACCTTGGGCAAGTCAATGAATTGCTCTCAGCTTTAGTTGCCTCTTCCGCAAAGGTGTGTAATACCTACCTCTCACTGTGAAGATGACAGGAGACAGCCTTAGCGTGGCGCCTGATAAGCAGGAAAGGCTGAAAGCATCAGCTTCTTTGGACTATGTCCCCATCCCTCATCTCATCTTACTTAAGAAAAGACCATCAAGGTTGCTTTTATGGTTGCATAATAAAGGGCTTGGGAATTGTCACATCACAGCTGGGATGTGAATCTATGCTGTTTTATCCGGAAATATGTTTTTATTTATTTTATTTTATTTTTTTGAAATGGGATTTCACTCTGTTGCCCAGACTGGAGTGCAGTGGTGTGATCTCGGCCCACTGCAACCTCTGCCTCCCAGGTTCAAGTGATTCTCCTGCCTCAGCCTCTTGCATAGCTGGGATTACAGGGGCCCACCACCATGACCGGCTAATTTTATATTTTTAGTAGAGACAGGGTTTCACCATGTTGGCCAGGCTGGTCTCCAACTCCTGACCTCAAGTGATCCACCTGCCTCAGCCTCCCAAAGTGCTGGGATTACAGGCGTGAGCCACTGCATCCGGCCAGAAGTATGTTTTTAAATGTATTGCAAGAAATAATAGGTTGGAAACTTTAACAAAGGTCTCTAGACTTGAATTCAGAGCTAGCTTTTAATCAAACTTGTAGAAAGTTAGTTGTTTAATAACTTACTTTGTTATTATGTTAACATGAGTTATTGCCATCTCAGGTGCAGTGGGTTGAGTTAATCCTTCTCCTCAGTTCATGCCACATAATCACACTGTTCCAGGCAAGCACCCCTCTCTTGCTTGTCATTTTGTTTCCTCTTAGGAATATGCTTTGAAAAAGATTGCTGTTTTATGTGCATGCATTTTAAATTTACATACCTGCTTTTATGTTATGTATTTTATTATGTTCCCTAATGTTTTTCAGTAAACACAACGCTTTTGAGATGTAGCTGTGTGGTGCTATGCATGCATCTGATCCTTGCTTTCAGCTTCTGAGCAATACTCTACAGTGTGCAACTGCCACATTTTCTTTATCTGCTCTTCCAGTGATGAACATCCAGGTTGCCTTTAACTCCTCCCCAGTGCAAACAGCCCTTGGACAGCTCTTGTGGACTGTGTGGGAGTTTCCCTAGGACATTTACTCGGGAAGAGAATTTCCAGGTTATAGACTATGCATATATTTAATTTTACTACGTAGCTCCACACTACAGCCTGGAACATCTACATCCTTCTACACCCCGCCAACACCCTGCACCTCTGCCAAGTATTTCCCATCACTTTTAGTTTTCAACTTTAATAGATGCAAAGTAGTAGTATCTCATTCTGTCAATTTGGATTACCAATGATTTTGAGCATCTCATAATATGCTTGTTACTTTTCTGTGTTTCCTTTTCAGAAATTACCTATTTATACCCTTTATCCATTTTTCTATGTTGTGGGTGTTTTTTTCTTGTTGATTTGTGGTCCATATAGAGTATATATCCCTTGCCAATTTTAGATATTACAAATATTTTCTCCCTTTTCGGTCATTATTTACTCTCTTCATGATGTCTTCTGTTGAAGAGAAATCCTTAATTTTCATGTATTTATATTTACATTGCTCTTTCCCACTGATGTGCAGTGTCCCTTCTCTCATATGTCAGATCCCTGTGTACACCTGGGTATGTTCTGAGCTCTCTACTCCGTTCCATCATCAGTTCCTCTTTACCAAATTGTTTTCATAACTATGGCTTTAAAATATATCTTTGTTGTTTTTTTTTTTGAGATGGAGTCTCGCTCTGTCACCCAGGCTGGAGTGCAGTGGCGTAATCTCGGCTCACTGCAATCTTTGCCTCCTGGGTTCAAGCAATTATCCTGCCTCAGCCTCCTGAGTAGCTGGGATTAGAGGCGTACAGCACCATGGCCAGCTAAGTTTTTGTATTTTTAGTAGAGACGGGGTTTCACCATGTTGGCCAGGCTAGTCTTGAACTCCTGACCTCAAGTGATCCACCCCCCTCGGCCTCCCAAAGTGCTAGGATTACAGGTGTGAGCCACCACACCTGGCCAAAAGATGTCTTATTATGTAACAGACAAGTTCCCCTCTTTACTATTCTTTTTAAAAGTTGATTCAGCTTTCAAAAACTTTTATTGATTCTCCAAACAATTTTACAGTAAGTTTACTAAGAGCCTCAAAAAAAATCCAACTAAAATGGGATTATCATGGCACTGAATCTATTGATTAATCTGGAAAAATTTAACAACTTAATAAGTTATCCCATCCAAGACTATCGAATGTCTTTTCATTTATTAAAATTATCTCCTATCATAGATTATTTTAAAAAAAACTTTAAAATTTTAAAAATAGGGATCTTGTGTGTATTCTTGATTAAATTTCCATGCTTCGTGCTTTTATTGCCATGTTCTTTTTATTATTAATAGAGTAGCTTATTATTAATAGAGCAGTTTTACGTTTCCAGAAAAATTGAGCAGAAAGTGTGGAGTTCCCATAAACCCCCTCTTCCTTCTCCCCAGTTTCCGCAATTATTAACATGTTGCATTTTGGTATATTTGTTATAATTGATACATTATTAAATAGAGTCGACAGTTTACATTAAGGCTTACTCTGTTGTATCATTCTATGAGTTTTGTCAAATATATAATGTCATGTGTCCACCATTATAATAACACACAGAATAGTTACATTCCCCTAAAATTGCTCTGTTTTCCATACATTAATTCTTCCCTCCTCCTTTTCCCTCAACCCGGGGAACCACTGACTTTTTACTGTCTCTATAGTTTTGCCTGTTCCTGAATGTCATTTAGTTGTAATCATACAGTATGTTGCCTTTTCAAACTGGCCTCTTTCACTTAGAAAAATGCATTTAAGCTTCTTCCATGTGCTTTTGAGGCTTGATACCTCATTTCTTTTTATCACTGAATAATATTCCATTATATGGATATCCCATAGTTCATTTATTCATTCACCTATTGAATGACATTTTGCTTGCATCCAAGTTTTGGCAATTACAAAAGAGGCTACTGTAAACATTTGTGTGCAGATTTTTGTGTTTTCAATTCAATTGGATTCTTAGGAGTCAATTGTGTGACTTTATGGTAAGACTATGTTTAGCTTTGTAATAAACTGCCCATCTGTCTTCTAAAATGGCTGTGCTTTTTTGCATTTCCACCAGCAATGAATGGGCGTTTCTGTTGCTCTGCATCCTTGCTACCTTTCGGCGTTGTCAACGTTTTGTGTTTTAGTCATTCTAATATGTGTGTAGTGGTGTCTCATTGTTATTTCAACTTGCAATTCTCAGATGACATGAGCAGCAACATCTTTTCATAAGCATATTTACCATCTGCATGTCTTCTTTGGTTAGGTGTTTGCTCAAATCTTTTGTCTACTTTTTAATTGTTTGTTTTCTTATTGTTGAGTTTTAGGCATTCTTTGTATATTTTGGGTATAAATCCTTTTTCAGGTAGGTGCTTTCAAAAATTTTTTTCCCAGTTTGTGGCTAGTCCTTTCAATTCTTAATGAATTCCTTTTTTCTATTAACATTTATAGAATGTAAAGTGGTAAATGTCTGCCAGTGTTAAAGAAATTTAGGTGATACAATCGACACATGGTTGACAGTCTCGAAGGATGGATGTCACTAAATTAGAGAAAGTGTTGGGCAGATGTTAGAGGCATGCATAGTGATTTTTGTCATTCTCATAGTTTGGTTCTGATTAGGAAGAGTGGATTTGTGGTTGTGAGAGGTTCTTTTGCTTCTTTTCTTTCTTCTTCCCTCTTTATTCTTTTTCTTTCTTTTTCTCTCCCCCCTCCCCTCCCCTCCCCTCCCATCCCCTCCTCCCTCTCTCCCTCCCTTCCTCCCTTCTTTCCTTCCTTTCTTCCTTTCCTCCCCAGCCCACCTCACCCCACCTCGTCTCGCCCACCTTGCCTCACCTTGCCCACCTTGCCTTGCCTACTAAAGTGTAGATGTGGCGTGAGAAGTCATGTGCTGTGAACTAGAAGTGAGAGACTAAGTAGTAAGGCAAAGAGATGGAGGGTGTCTTTGTCTGCTCATGTTGCTATAACAAAAAACCTTAAGCTGGGTAATTTATAAACAAAATAAGTGTATTGCTCATAGTTCTGGAGGCTGGGAAGTCCAAGATCAAGATCAAGATCAAGGTATTGGCCAATTTGGTGTCCAGTAAGGGCCCATTCCTCACAGATGATGGTGTGCAGGTGTTTCCACATGGCGGAAGAGATACAAGAGCTAGTTCCTTTGAGCCCTTTCATAAGGGCACTAATCTCATTCATGAGGGCTCTGCTCTCAATGCTTAATCACCTCCTATAAAGTTTCAACATATGAATTTAGGGACCATAGCAGAGGTGTTTTGGGGACATCACAAATACTGGGGACACATGCTCAGGGCTCATGAAGGTACTGTTTGCAGGGATAAATTTGGTACCAGAACCAGTGTGAACAGCACTTCTGCCTCAAACACTTTCTGGCTCCAAATAAGGCCTTGGTATGAGTTCAAAGAAATTATTACTTAGCTTGGAAAATAATCCTAAAAACAGAGAAAATTCAGCAGAAAGTAACTAAGGTTGAAAACAGAAAAAATGCATCAGACTGTGTTTGTATGTTCTGGTTGTTTAAGTCTTGCTTTCCGTCCCATTTTTTTTCATATTTTTTTTTCTATGTAATTTGCACTTTGACGACTTGAATATAGTTAGATTTAACCAATGAAAGAAAATAAAGGAGAGCTGGAGTTATCTATCCCCTGTTTTTCTCCCTAATATCCAGGCTGGATAACAAGGCAGGTGAGGTTGTTCCTCGCTAAGCAAGCCTCACTCTTAAGGAATTGACAAGCATGGTTAGTAGGAAAAAACAGCCCAGGGGCTACAGGCACAGGGCATGTGCCTCTCCTTCTTCTCCAGGAAGTGGGGGCATCCCTGATTTGTCACAACGGTCCTTCCCAGTGAGCTCAGCCATGACTTGCAGGTCTTCTTGCACTTGGGGAGCCACTTCCAGTACATCAGAGTTGTGTGAGAAGTAATGTATTTGCCATCCCTCAAGTAGCCCGAACTGTTTCATAAGGACCCTTTGGATCAGCTCTGAAAACTCCATGACCCCCTATGAACCCACAAAGTACAGGACTCTACTTGCTACTGGATGACACGCTGGGTAGCGTGTGGGCAAGCTGCCTGGTGGAATTGTTACACAGCAGAGAGACTGATGAATCACAAGCATGCCCAGGTGGCCTTGAAGCTCTCAAGCCCAGAGAGGGAGCTCCCAAGCAATGCCATGGGCTGTGGCCAGCCATTGCCTTGGCTGTCATTCCTGTATGTCCTTTTCATTTCCCACACACTATGGCCTGAGCCAAACACATCAGAAACATTTGTTGCTGGTCACATTGAGGCCACAATCTCAGAAAACAAATCACGAGCCACTATGAAACTGCACAGGAGTTCATGAGTGGGAGTGAGGACAGCAAGGCTGGAGGAATTCTGTGAGTCTTTCAATAGTGGCTTTAAACAAATTCTGCTCGTGGGAGAGATTAGGGCTGGGGGAGAGGGGCATGTGGTCCCTGGCAGACCCTGCAGACTTCAGGAAAGAGCATGGGAATAGGATGCCATGCTGATACATCAACACAACCCATGCAAGGTGGCCACCCTTTTTCTTTCTTTTTTTTGTTGTTGAGGGGAGGAAAGAAGGGAAATAAGATAAGGAGGGAATGGAGAGAGCACAGTTGGGTTTAAAGCATTTTGCAAATGAAAGTGGGCCCTTGGCACTGTGATGTGTGAGTTAATGCTCTGCCCTTGGGGTACCAGGGAGGCTGCACCTCCATTTTCCAGGCTGTTCCTAGGACAGCGCAGTGGGGCCTAAGGGACAAGGTAAAGAGGATAACTTTAAAGCAGAGGCAGAATTGCAGCACACACATTCTGCGAACACGCCCTACAGGAGATCAGAGGTGGGAGGAAGTGGGAGGTTGTGAGACTAAGATTTTTAAACTTTGTTATTTCTGTTTTCGTCACAAGAGTGATGGTGACGTGGTTTGGATGGAGGAAAGTGAGTGCTGTAGGAGGGGCAGCACAGAGAAGCCACAAAGGCTGGCACTGTTCTGGAATGTTTCTGGATGCAGGAGCCTGGACACAGTGTCTGTGTGAATAGCAATGCCACCAAAACGTAGACCCGGTGCCCAGCGCTCTGAACCCAGCAAGCCAATTGGGAAGCAGGGTGTCAGAGCTAGGTTGTAGATGGAATGCAGTGAGGCCGCCCTGGGAGGTGGTGGCTTGCCCTTTCGGGTGACCAAGGCTGTCGGTCCTGCTCACCTCTTAGCCAAGGCTGTGAAGGATGGAGGTCTCAGTGGACAAGTCCGGGGCTCTCTCAGGGTTATTACCTTGGGCAAAATGTCACACCTTCAGGGCTCGCTGCATTATACCTTGGAGCAGCCACACTCCAACAGAGCCCAAAGCTGATTATTCCTAGAAAATGGAAAATTTCAAACACCGTGGGCTTCCCAGATCCTCTTTGTTGGAATTGTCCATGCACATAGTAGTATGAAGGATTTTTTATCCTGAAGAATTACACCTTTAGTCAAAGCGAAAGCCTAGGTTTAGTATGTCAAGGAGTGGCATGCACGCCTGTAGTTCCAGCTGCTCGGGAGGCCTAGGCGGGAGGATCACCTAAGCCCAGGAGCTCGCGACTGCAGTGAGCTTTCGTGTCACTGCACTCCAGTCTGTGCTATAGAACAAGACCCCAACTCTAAAAATAAAAAATAAAAAGGATTTAAAAAAGAATGTCAATGAGTGGGAACCATCACACACAAAAACACCACTTAGTTTAAAGACAGTTCAGTTACTTATTTCCTTCAACAAGCTAAGAGGCACCTGCGAGCCAGCAAGAGGGGGCCGAGTGGGGAAGGCACGTGTCACCTGTCAGGGACTGGCCCATCTCCCCCTTGGCTTTGGCTGCACTCACTCTTGGCTGATGCATCCAGTGGTCTCCACTGGCAGAGGTCTTTGCCTCCATCTTCCCCAGGGCAGAGTCCCTTGTGGGTGGCATGTGGTGAACAGTAGCCAGCTCAGGACACAGTGGGAACGTGTAGGGGGTCATCAACACTCACACAGTCTGGCAGCGGGTCTCTGTGCTAACTGCGGAGCCTGGGAACTCTGGACTTGCCTCCTAGTCTAATGGTTTGTGGTTGCATCTACCATATTGGTTGCACCCAAAAGTTACCTAAGCCATGACATCATTGGTGTACATGTGGTTTCCAAGTTATATCACAACTTACCAATTTATGCCATAAATTTTCTGTACAGTCCAAAACATGTTTATGACTTTGGGTAGAGCTGTTTATCGTTTTTGAAGGAGGTAGCCATATGCTCATTGGGAATGGCATAAACATGTTGATCATTTTAACTACTTTTGAAAAAAAACATGTTTATAAGCAAAGGACTGTTTTTGGTAGAAAAGCTTGTTTACCAGTTTTAAGCATAGCAAACAGGTTTTTATTTTTGCCTGTTAAAATGTAAAATGAGGTATCCTTTACAAAAATTCACTTTGCATATCACAGACTACACAGTGAATTACCCTTGGTACCTATTGTTTGTTTCAATGTGTATTTAGATTAGTTTGTATTTCCCAATACACTGGGCTTGTCATCCTAGAAGCAGGGCAGCGCTGCTTTCATTTGGGAACATTCCACTGAAAAAAATGCTATAGAAAATATTCAAGATCAATGGAGCTCTGACTGTCTGACTATTGGTGGCTTGGACATTATACTCCATGAGGATGGGGGAGTTTTTTCTTATTAATAGCTGTATTCCCAATTCTGATAATAGAGTCTGGCATAGGGAAGGTGCTTAATACCTAGTTATTGAACAAATGAATGAATGAAAGAAAGGGAGAGTAGGCTTTTTAACAGATACTTTGTCATCTCATGCTCCATGCCAAGGAGTTTACAGTATCACATAGATCTTACTTTTTACTTACTTTTTACTCAAAACCTTTTTCCCTATGAGATAAGAAAAGAGCAGATATTTGAACTGTTATACAAATAAGAAAAAATACTTAGGAAGCTTTGCCCTGCGTGGATTCATGGTAAAGTGGGGACTCGTGGCTCCTCATCCCAGGTTCAAGGGGACTGGCGCAGCAGCCAGGTGGGGCAGCTGTGAGCTGCTTGCCTGCCAGAGGCAGCCTCCTGTCCCACACCAGCCCTGAGGCTCTGCCTCCTGCCAATCACACTGGGGAAGTTGCCTCCCTCCTGCATCTCTCAGGCCTGGGGTTTATCCAGATTCCACAGTGTGGAGATTAGGGGACTAATGCCTGCTTTCTAAACTCAGGAGTTAACAGGGAGCCCAGAGTCAGGGGTAAGTGCCAGGGAATGCTGGGCTTCTTTTTCAGAGAGACTCAGGTATGAGCTGTGGAGCCACTAAGGTGGCAGGAGCTAAGGCCCTGTGAGCAGTGGGTTTGCACTGGGGCCCCACAAGTCAGTGAGCAGGGGCCCCACAAGTCAGTGAGCAGGATCCCCGTCATGTCCCACAGCTTAATCCCGGCCCTGCCATGTTGCTCCCTGCTGAATGGCCTGGGCCCAGTCTCTTTAATGTCATTGAGCCTCAGTTTCCTAATCTGTAAACCAGAAATAATAAGTGCGCCTCAAGTTTGTGTTTAAATGAAATACTTTATATGAAAGTAGTTTGTAAATCTTGAAGTTCTTTAAACATATACTATCATGCATCACTTAACGATAAGGATAGATCCTGAGAAATGCACTATTAGGCAATTTCATTGTTGTGCAAGCATCGCAGAGTGCACTTACACAAACCTGGATGGTGGAGCCTGCTCTACACGTAGGCTGTAGGGTCTAGCCTATTGCTCCTCAGCTATAAACCTGAACAGCATGTTACTGTACTGAATGCTGTAGACAATTATAACCCAACAGGAAGTATTTGTGTATCTAAACAAATCTAAACATAGAAAAGACATAGTAAAAATACAGTATAAAAGATTTTAAAATGGTGCACCTGTATAAAGTATTTACCGTGCATGGAGCTTGCAGGGTTGGAAGTTACTGTGGGTGAGTCAGTGAGTGAGTGGGGAGTGAATGGGATGGCCTATGACATTACCGTACGCTACCGTAGACTTCATAAACACACTTAGGCTACACTACATTTAGAAAATATTTTTCTATCTTCAATAACAAATTAACCTTAGTTTACTGTAAGTTTTTGACTACATAAACTTAAATTTTGTTTTACTTTTGACTTTTTTGCAATAACACTTAGTTTAAAACACAAATACATTGTAGAGCTGTACAAAAATATTTTCTTTATGTCCGTATTCTATATGCTTCTTTCTTTTCTTTCTTTCTTTCTTTTTTTTTTTGAGATGGAGTTTCACTCCTATTGCTCAGGCTGGAGTGCAATGGTGCGATCCTGGTTCACTGCAACCTCTGCCTCCTGGGTTCAAGCAATTCTCCTGTCTCAGCCTCCCGAGTAGCTGGGATTACAGGAATGTGCCACCATGCCTGGATGATTTTGTATTTTTAGTAGAGACGGGGTTTCTCCATGTTGGCCATGCTGGTCTTGAACTCCTGACCCCAGGTGATTCACCCACCTCGGCCTACCAAAGTGCTGGGATTATAGGCGTGAGCCACCACGCCCGGCCTCTATATACTTTTTTCTATTTAAAGTTTTTTTTTACTCTTTAAACTTTTTTGTTAAAAACTAAGATATAAACACCTGCATTAGCCTCAGCCTACACAGGGTCAGGATCATTAATATCACTGTCTCCCACCTCCACATCTTGTCCCACTGGAAGGTCTTCAGGGGCCATAAGATGCATGGAGCTGTCATCTCCTGCCATAACAAAGCCTTCCTCTGGATCCTCCTCAAAGACATGACGAAGGCATTTTACAGTCTCTAGAAAAGTTTTTAAACCTTTTTCTTTTTGTAGAGACAGTATCTTGTCCAGATTGCCCAGATTGGCCTCCAGCTTCTGGGCTCAAGTGATCCTCCTGCCTCATGACTAGCTGGGACTAAAAGCATGGGCCACTGTGCCCAGCTAACTTTTTTTTTCATGAGTAGAAGGAGTACACTCTAAAATAAAGACTAAAAGTATAGTAAATACATAAACTAGAAACATAGTAAGTAATTTATTATCAAGTATTATGGACTGTTCATAATTGCATTGCTATACTTTTATATGACTGGCAGCATAGCAGATTGGCTTACACCAGCATTACTACAAATATGTGAGTAATGAGTTATGCTATATGGTGTTATGACGGCTATGACATCACCAGGTGCTGGGAAGTTTTCAACTCCATTATAATCTCATGGGACCACTGTTGTATATGTGATCTGTCATTGACTGAAATGTCATTATGCAGTGTATAACGGTGTTAGTATTTTTCGTTAGATTTTAAGAAGATTTATTATTACATTTTGAGGCAGAGTCTTGCTCTGTCACCCAGGCTAGAGTGTAGTGGGGCAATCTTGGCTCACTGCAACCTCGGCCTCCCGGGTTCAAGCAATTCTCCTGCCTCAGCCTCCAGAGTAGCTGGGACTCAGGCATGTGCCACCACGCCTGGCTAATGTTTGTATTTTTAGTAGAGGCGGGGCTTTGCTATGTTGGCCAGGCTGGTCTCGAACTCCTGACCTCAGGTGACCTACCCGCCTCGGCCTCCCAAAGTGCTGAGATTATAGGCATGAGCCACCGCGCCCAGCTCTATTTTTAGTTAGATTTTTAAAATAAGAGCCTACTTTTATTGAGAAGGGCCATGCAAAGCCTTTTACAAGCATTATCTCACTTAATCTTCATGACGATCCTGTCAGGTAAGTGTTCCTTATGGTCATTTGAAAATATACCGTTCCTGTTGTTGCCAAAATACTCTTAAAGAATACTTAGTCCTATACATTCAAATTTTTTTTTTGTAGTATCTCAGTTATAAGTTGTATATGAAGTTATTTAGTAAAATACTTCAACTCCATGTTTTTGTAAAATAATCTCCATTGAGTAATTAGTAAATCCTATAAATAAAGACAAATTACATCGATTGAGAAATCTAATTACAAATTATCCTTCACTTAAAGGGTTAGTTCCACATTTGGAGACCTGAAGATTATAAAAGCTGTGGAGACTTTTAATAAGAAAAGTAATATAAAATTTGCTCAATAAATAGATATTGATTTAAACCAAGTAAATAATCCATGGCAAATTTTAATATTAAATAAAAGCAGATAACTAAAAGTTACAACATTCAGGGAAAAATGTTTTTATTATCATTATTATGATATAAGTAGAATCATTTTTTCCTGTGGTAAAAAAACACCATCCTAACCAAAAAAAAAAATTTTTTTTTTTGTGACAGAGTCTCACTCTATCACCAGGCTGGAGTGCAGTGCTGCAATCTCAGCTCACTGCAACCTCTGCCTTCTGGGTTTGGGCTATTCTCCTGCCTCAGCCTCCAGAGTAGCTGAGACTACAGGCACCTGCCACCATGCCTGACTAATTTTCATAGTTTTGGTAGAGATGGGGTTTCACCATTTTGGCCAGGCAGGTCTCGAACTCCTAACCTCAGCTGATCTGCCCTCCTTGGCCTCCCAAAGTGCTGGGATTACAGGCGTGAGCCACCGTGCCCGGCCATTTTTTCTCATTTTTAATATTAAAATGATTACCTTAATAGCATTTCATTAGATAGTATGAAATTTAAAATGCTTTAAAGTATTTCAAGAGTCTTAGCTTAAGTTTTTAAAAAATACTATTTTAATGTTTAAAGTTATCATATTGAGGAGACACAAATCAGGATGGCCCTAGAGTCTCACTCTCTTTTTTGTGTGTGCATGGCTCAGAGAGCTGTTCCAAGAGGACCTGGCCAGTCTTTGTGGGGAATCTGCTGTAAGCACTGCCCAGGCAGTCAGGCTTTCCCAAGGCTTTGTGTGCAGAGGTCGGGACTCTTGTGTATGCTCCCTGGTGTAGTTCCTGGGCCTGAGATGAATCGATAAACTTCTTGTTACTTAGGAAAACTTAGCATTCCCTAGCCCTTGTTAGGTTAACCCACAGATAAATACGTAAGACAAAGGGAACTTGCAATTCCCACTCTCTCGGCATGTTTTTAGTGCTATGCAGAGCTAACCCAGTATACCCAGAAAGGCCTGTCCCTGGTAGGATCCTGGCCAGTGAGCATATAGACAGCTGTGGATGTCACAGTAGAGAGCTAGCCAGGCATGAGCGGGGCACCCCACCAGGAAAGGCAGGTGACCATCAGGTGATGGTCAGGTGGTTGTGAACTGCCTCTCTAAAATAATAATTGGTCACAGCCAGTGCCAGGGAAAGGCAGGCTCGTTGCTGATAGGAAACACCTGAAGCTACTGATCTGTAGCTGCTTCCTGATCAGATCTCAGGAATTGGGGGAGTGAGCTCAAGCATTCACATTAAGAGGCAAAATGGCGGAGTTTCACTGGTATACGGCTTCTGGGGGCATTCTACCAGAAAAGGGACACAAGACGCTGGAAGAAGGCCAGCTGGGCACTTGACCTCCAAGATGTCCACTTGCCCCTCTTCCAAGTGTACTTTACTTTCTTTTCATTCGTGTTTTAAAGCTTTTTTTTTTTTTTTAATAAATTTTCACTCTTGCTCTAAAAATAAGGAAAAAGAAAAATATTTTTGGCTGGTTGCGGTGGCTCATGCCTATAATCCCAGCACTTTGGGAGGCTGAGGCGGAGGGATCATTTGAGGCCAGGAGTTTGAGACCAGCCTGGCAAACATGGAGAAACCCCTGACTCTACCAAAAATACAAACATTAACTGGGCGTGGTGGTGCATGCCTGAGGCATAAAAATCACTTGAACCCAGGAGGCAGAGATTGCAGTGAGCTGAGATTGCATCACTGCACTCCAGCCTGGGCGACAGAGTGAGACTCTGTCTCAAAAAACAAACCAACAATACTATATAAATAAAAAAAGAAAAATATTTCAACAAAATAGAACAATATAAAGGAGAAAACCAAAAGTCCTTTAAATTCCCCTCATCCAGTGATATTTGTTGGGCACTATTGGGAAAGTATCCCTTTCAGAGGAAGAAAGAAATCTGAGTTGAGGTGGAAGGGCAGGGGACAAGTATGTATGTGCAAAGGTGTGCATGTGTCTGTGCTCTAGCACTGACTCTGGTGGCAGTGTGGTAGTGGCACTCTCAGGAGGCTGTAGAAGGCAGGAGGGCAGGCCTGAGCCTGTTGTCCATGATTATACCAAGTTTTCTCTGGCAAGTGTATTAGACAGAGCTCTCCATAGAAACAGAACCAACACACACACACACACACACACACACACACACACACAGTATGTGAGAGAGAGAGAGAGAGAGAGAGAGAGAGAGAAGGAATTGGCTCATATGTTATGGAGGCTGAGATGTCCCAAGACCTGCTGTCAGCCAGCTGGACACCCAGGAGAGCCAATGATGCAGTTCCAGTCTGAAGACTATTAGTCTCAAGACCAAGAAGAGCCCACGTTTGAGTTTGAGTCCAAAGGCAGGAAACCACCAATGTCTCAGTGTCCCAGCTCAAGGCAGTCAGGCCGATGTTCCCTCCCTCCTACTCAACCTTTTATTCTATTCAGTATTTTGAAAGGAGATGAGGGCCACCCACATTCAAGAGGGCAATCTGCTTTCTTTCCATAATTGACCAATTCAAATGTTCATCTCATCCAGAAATACCTTCACAGACACACCCAGAATAAAATGTCTGACCAACTCTCTGGGCACCTTATGGTCCAGCAAAGTTGGCACATAAAAATTAACCATCATAGCATGGGATGATATATGTATCTGAAATTTCCAGATCCTTCTCCATCCCCATGAAGCCTGGAGGACCAATTGATCCTGCTGTTACTTATTGTAAAAGGGCAAAACCTGCCATCAATAGGAAGGTAAGTCTCCTGAAGAAACATAACCCAGGACCGGTTCTGGGAAGTCCTCCGCCCACTAGGGATGGCCACGGCCACAGCACTGGGGGTCAGGGCTGAGCGAGCCAAGCTCTGGAGGTAGCAGCAGGGCCTTCTGGTCTAAAATCCCTGGGTGAGGGTGAGGCTGGCCATGCCCACCAATGAGGGGAGCTTTGACCACACAATAAGCTTGAGAAGAATTGGCTGAGTCTGGGATGCAAATTTATGCAAAATAGCAGGTGGGCCCTTGAGTCCTAGCACTTTGTTCTTACCACAACAGCAACATTGTTCTGATTCCCCACTGGTCTCGAATTCGCTTCTCCTGTTGCACTCCCTTCTGCAGGCCCCGGCAGGGTAGTCAGTTCATCTCTACTCTTTAAGGGAGGTAGCTGAGGCTACGGAGCTGGGCTGGTGGAGGCACGGCAGGAGGGTGGGTGCTGGGTGGACATCTGGGTTGGCTGCCTCAGCTAGGTCCCCTGTGGCGAGTGCATGGCAGGCCTCAGTACTCCCGAGAAGACAGGAAGCATACAGGTGGGGCTGAGAGCTTGCTGTGTGCCGGGTGCCAGCAGCTGGTGTAGCACTTACCCAGGTGAAGGAAGAAACAGCCCCTGCCCTGGAGAAGCTCACAGTTTAACAGGGAGACAGATGTGCAAGCAAATATCTGTGTTAAGTTTTGTAATTATAGTGCATACAAAGGCTACAGGAAGACAGAAGAAGGAGAAAATAGTCAATGTATTCAATCATCCCAGCAACCCTGGGAGATAGAGATGTTGGCTCATTTTCACAGATGAGGAAACCGAGGTAAGAAAAATTTACTTCCTTCCTTCTTGCCTGCCTTCTCTCTGCCTCTCTCTCTCCCCGTTGGTCTGTCCATCCTCTGCCCACATTGTACCTTTCTTTCCTTCCTTCTTTTTCGCTCATTAAACAAATATTTACTGAGCATCTCCATGTGCCAGGCATAGTGCTAGATGCTGAGAGTTGGCAGGGAAGAGGATACGCATAGTCCCTGTCCTCACAGGCAGTCACCGTCCTGTGGGCGTACAGTCAGCGCATGAAAATAGAGTGGACAGGAATGTAATTACTGTTATGGCAGGGAAAGGACAGGCGCGATGAGAACAGCAACTAGAGGTGTGGACAAGGTCCCGTGGCGGGTGAGACTCCGGCCTGGTTCCCTGACTCCTGAGTCTCAGGTCTTGCCCTGTATGCGGTAAGGGAGGGAACATTTGAACACCTCCCTGGGTAAGCTGTGATCAACAATTTCCTTAACCTATGACTGTGACTTAGGGGAAAATCTCCAGCTGAATGGCCGTGGAGTTTTAATACTAGCACATAGGCTGTTTCTATCTGGCATTAGACAAGGCCTCCCAGCCCAGACCTAGTCCTCAAGGACACAAGCCACATCTGCACCAGTCACAGAATCTCAGAAGAGTATCGTTTCATCTAATGTTTATGGAGGGCTCCAGGGCCGAAGGGCACAACAAAGGGAGTCCTGTGGAAAGGGGACAGGAACAGGCACTGCTGAACTCCTTAGTATGTGTAAGCTGAAAATGAATTTGACTCGGACACCATGTCTGTTCTTGAAAACCTAGCATTTTTGTGGAGAAGAGAGACCTGAAATCAGTTAACTATAACAAAAAATATTAATCCACTCATGCATATATTCATTCATTCATCCATCCAAAATTATTACCTTTTCAGCATAGATTTTGGGCGAAGGCATTAGGCTAGGTGCAAGAGATTTTGAAAAATCAAGCTATCATATGTAGTGTCAAGTCTGAGGGGAAAGGAGACTGGATTTCAATCACGTGGTGAGTGTGCTGGTGGAGCCATGCCTGGGGCCCCAGAGCAGGGGCGCCTAATGTTAGCAGAGTGAGTGCCGGGCAGAAAAGGTTTCCAGGAGGGGAGGGGAGGGGAGGGGACTGTTAGATGAGACTTGGGCTTGGCTGGAAAGGGGTCTCATTTCCTTACAAGGAAAGTGCATCCCATCCCTGAAGTGTCTGATCCCTAGAGTGGCCTGTCGGAGCTGCATGTGGGATGGAGCACATGGAGACCAGGTCGGGGATCAATCTGAAGGAACAGACCTGCTGGAGACCAGTAGGAGGCTGAGACAGGGCTGTCCTTAGTCCTCAGGAGGGGCAGAAGCAAGGTCTGCGGGAGCCTCAAGGAGAATCGCTTGGTTCTGACTTGGAGGGACAGGGCCAGGCTTCACCCAGGAGTTGCTGTGAAGGATTGGCAGGGGATGGGGAGACGAGAGCACACACCAGGGCAGAGAAGAACTCAGGCATGACCAAGGGCATACATGCATATGGCACACTCAGCTTTTTCCCTGCCCCTACTGGCTGGTAGATAGCAGTTGAGGTAGCTGCAAAGGCCCTTCCATTGCCTGCTCAGATCCACAGGGCAGGCCCTGGTAGCCAGGTTTGTACCTTACCTTTTTACATGGCAACCGTGGCCTAGATAATTGTCCAGAAGAGAACACCTGACCCACATTGCCTTATAGGCTTTTCTCAGCTTAGAACTAAGAAACTCAAAGGCTGGGAGTGGGCAGATCACCTGAGTCTCCTACTATGGGCCTCAAGCTGTCATGGATTCCTTTCTGAACCCCAGTTATTCAACTCCCCTTTGAATTCTCTGAGATTCTCTTTCCAAAAAATTCTTTTTTACTGTCATTAAGTGGGTTTTTGCTATTTGTAACCAAAATAATATTAACTAATACTTACCAGCCAAGGTGAATTTATTAGGCAAAAATAATATATCTTTTAAAGCTAATTTCAGGTACTTCTGGAACAATCTTGTCTAAAAGTTGATTCAGCCAAATTACATCTACATTCCAGATCTTATAAAATTTGTGATTCTTCTAAGACCACCTGCTCACCTTGGCTTGGACACGGGTATGGCTTTCAGCATGGGCCAGGCTGGCAGCTGCCTCTGGGGTTTGATGGAAGAGGAGCTAAAGTCTTCTGCCACCCACCTGCTCTGACATGGGCCAGACATCCTGGCTTTAGCATCCCTAGGGCCTGGTTATTCCCAGGATATATGAGCCTGCCCAGGCTGGAGTTTGGGATGGAGGGCATAGGGAGGAAGAAAAGGCCAGAGTGGGCCTGATCCTTTCCACAGGGCCCACCCCTCAGTCAGTGTGACTAGACTGCACTGGGACATGAATTTGAGGGTCTTGTAAGCTCAGGCGCAAGGAGGCTCAATGACGATCCAATTGCATGCGCATCTTTTCTTTCTTCTAGGACGTTGTCAGAATGCATTTTAGACATTCTTATTGGTCAAGAGGCAGTGTTAAGCCTCTCCCATGGGACTCATCAGGGAGCCAGAACAACTTGCATTCTGGGTGTATCGTAAATTTAATTAATTTGCACAAGAATATTTCAATTGCTTTCTCCCTCATATGAATGAAATCCACATGATTTCCAATCTGTTTCTATGGTTTCCTTCCTCTATTCAGATACATTAATTAGCTTGTCAGTTCATTATGGATTTTGGTGCCTTTTTCTCCCTTCAAATTTGAGCCCCGATTAATTCAGTTTTCATTTCAACAGTGTTTAAAAATAGAGCAAAATTATTTTGACTGGCACACAATCAGTCCTCTGACTGTTGAAGGAGTTTGCCACATGAGTGTAGATTTTCATTGCTTTTTCTCTTGCTTGAATGACATATGGCTGTGATCTCCTGTTTTACCTTGCAGCAAGGTTAGTCAGCTTCAATCTTCTCTGGAATATTAGCTTGACTTAAAACCCTTGGCTTTTTGTGTTGGCAGGCAACAGTATGCTCTAAAAACCTTCAGGACTCTCCTCAGGGTTGGCCCAAGTGAATCTTCGTGGAGAGAAAGATTAGTTATGCCTTTTTTATTTAGTTGTTGAAAAGCCCAGAAGCCCTGGACTCCCTCATCCCAAGACACTGAGAGCCATCATTTAATATTGCTCCAAAGAGCTGATGATTTTAATCCAAGTGCTCTCCCCAAGGCTGTTAGCTCCTGCCAGCATGGGCTCAGTTCTCCCGCTGGTGACTCTGCCTTTCTGTTTCACCCCCAGGATGCTGCTCACCTTGTTTCACCCCCAGTATGGAGGTGCCCAAATCTGCCACACTTTTGGGTCCCCTGGAGGAACTTTTAGAAACTACTGATACCTGGACCCCATCCCAGCTCAACTGAGTCAGAATCTCTGAGGATGGGGTCGAGATATTGGTATGTTTTAGTACCTAATGGGAGCTGGGTTTGAGGAACATCAATTGCTCAAAGGCATGGTAAAGAGGGGTACTGTGGGTTAAACTGTATTGCACCCCCCAAAAAAAGCCATGTTGAGGTCCTAACCCCTAGCACCTCCACATGTGCTCGTATTTGGAAACAGGGTCTTTGCAGATGTGGCCAAGTTAAGATCAGGTCACTGGGGCTGGCGCTAATCCAATATGACTGGTGTCCTTATAAGAAGGGGAAATTCAGCCGTTGCGGTGGCTCATGCCAGTAATCCCAGAACTTTGGGAGGTCAAGGTGGGCAGATCACCAGATCAAGAGATTGAGACCATCCTGGCCAACATAGTGAAACCCCGTCTTTACTAAAAATACAAAAATTAGCCGGCCGTGGTGTTGCGCGCCTGTAGTCCTAGCTACTCAGGAGGCTGAGGCACGAGAATCGCATGAACTGGGAGATGGAGGTTGCAGTGAGCTGAGACTGCACCACTGTACTCCAGCCTAGAGACAGAGTGAGACTCCATCTCAAAAAAAAAAAAAAAAAAAAAAAATAAGGGGAAACTAAGGGACAGCACACACAGGGGAAGGCCACGTAAAGATGAAGGTAGAGGTCAGTCGATGTTTCTACCAGCCAAGGAACACCAGGGATTGCCACAAAGCAGCCGCAGTTAGGAGAGAGGCAAGGAACAGACCCTCCTTTACAGCCTCAGGAGGAATGAAGCCCGTCCACGCCTTGATCTTGGACTTCTGGCCTCCAGAAGTGTGAGGCAGTAGCTTTCTGTTGCTCTAATCCACCCAGTGTGTGGTACCGTGCTATGGCGGCCCTAGAAAATGAATTCAAAGAGTTATCACCCTGTTTGGAGATGTCCAGCCCTGCTGGGAAAGCCAGGGAGCTGCTTTGGGATGTGTGTAAACAAGGGGTCATTCCTCATAGACCGCTGTCCTCCAGCCTGGGGCCTCCTGCAGGCAGTGAGGGTGTTGCTGTAAAAAGCCTGGCCCGTGCCCCTGTCTCCTCTGGCCATTGTTCCAGGCACATGGCTTACTCTATGCTGTCCAGACTGTGCTGGAGATCTGCTGTCTTGTCTCTGGAACTGGGTGTTGAGTCCTGCCATGCTGCCCTGCATTGGCTGTTGATTGACTCTAGTGCTGCTATGGGCTGGCTCTACCTATACCCATGCCCTGCCCCTGTGCCTGAAACCCTAGCATGGCCTAAGCCTTGATTTCCTTCTTGCTGGGGCTTGGACAAGCCCTAAAAATGCCTGGGTCTCTCCCTTTGGTACCAAAGATAGGGGCTAGATCTGGTGTCTGGATATGGGACGTCCTCATGTCTACGGTGTTGGTCATTGTTGGCTGTCCCCTGGCAGGAGGCCCACTTCAACTACTTCACAGGCATAAACATCGCAACACTTCTCCTTATGAAATAAACATTTCTAGTGACTGGTACTGCAAGATGCATTTTCTGGTTTGCTTCTTCCAGCTAAAACTCATGAAATCTACATGGATAGATGACATGCAGGAGAAACATAAGCCATTTCTACTCAGAGTTCACCACGTCACTAAGAATGATCAGAATGACTGTGAAGCACTGGAAAATTCCTAAACATGAGAAAAAGAAGATAATTTAGAATTTGTTTATCAAAGCATCCAGGTAGGAAGTAGAAAACACAGTTTGCCATCTAAATGTTTATTTTATAGCTCTGAATGGCGGAAACGTAGGCCTGGAATTTTTCGCTTCTTACTTGTTATTGCTGTTAGGTCTTAAACACTATCTCCCCGAGCCCTCCTCAGCAGAAGCGACTGAAGACAGGCACCTGTGAACTCTGCCTCCCCGGCTCAGAAGCCAATGCTGACGAGATCAGTAAGTACAGCAAGAGTCTATCTCCCACGGTGGGTGAGGCATGGAGTCAGTCTTGCCGTTCGTTGTTAACCTGAGAGAGGTTAACAACGGCAAGACTGAGCCCTTGTTTGCTGAATGCCAGGGGCTTTGCCTGCAGACAGTGGGGTGGAGAGGTTAAAGGCGTGAACTTCAGAGTCAGACCTGAGCTGGGCTGCTGATCTCTCTAGCTGTGAGATCTTGGGTTGCTTCCTAACTTCTCCAAGCCTCTGATTCCTCATCTGTAAAACAGGGGTAATAAAGATTTACCCCTTGAGGTTGCTGTGAGGCTCAGGGGAGGCGACACCTGGAAACACTTGGCATAGAATAAATTCTCCACCAAGCAGTAGCTACCACTGTCTTGAATGCCTCCCCTCCTCCTGTTTCACGCTCCTTGTTCCTAGGGTTTCTGATGCTTCCGTCTCAGGTACAGGCCCCACTCTGAGACCAGTGACTATCCCTGGATTCTGGCTGTGCTTGGTCTAGGTGATGACAGTTTACCTAGCTGTGATGGTTAATTTTGTTGTCAAGTTTAAGCAAGTTTAAGGCTATGAGATGTCCAGATACATGGTTCAGCATTCTTTCTGGGTGTGTCTGTGCGGCATCTCCAGGAGGGATTAGCATTGGAACTGCTGAAGTGCATGAAGCAGATGGCCCTCTCCAACGTGGGCGTGCACCATCCATTATGATTCAGCATCGTGAGCCTGAATCATAAGAAGATGGAGGAAGGTTGAAGTTGCTGTTTATCTGACTGCTTGGGCTAGGATATTGATCTCCAGCTGTGATGCTCCTGTTTCTCAGGTCTTCAGACTTGGACCAAAATCTGTTCCATGAGTTCTCCCACTCTCAGACCTTCAAACCACACCACTGGCTTTCCTGAGCCCCCAGCTTGCAGACAGTAGATCTTGTGACTTAGCCTCTATAATTGTGTGAGCCAGTAGCTTATCATAAATCTCTCTCTCTCTCAATGTGTGTGTGTGTGTGTGTGTCTCCTATTGGTTCTGTTTGGATGACACCAAATAGTACACTAGCCCTTGTCAAGGAGCTAGACGATGACTCCAGAAATCCCTTGGGTCTGCTTGGGACCCAACCTCAATCCAGATGGACCACAGAAAACTGTAATGTCATCCCCACCGGACTTCAGGTCTTGCCCTTGCCCAGATTAGGCCCTCAAGGTGCCATTATAGGCAAAACACTGAACTGCAAAGTGAGGTGGGAACTTCAATAAACCCTTCTGTGTATGTGTGTCAAAATGATCCCCGGCTTCGTGGGCTCATTTTAGCCTCTTCAGTGAATGGTCTGATGAGTCAGAATTACACAAACCCCAGTCCTACTCAGCACTGGTCTCTTATTATTTACCTGCCTGTTTCCACTGGACTGGGAACAGCCTGTGACCAGGTCTTTCTTGTGTTCCCAACACAGAGCTAGGTTCTGGCACATACTAAGTGCTCAGTAAATAGTGGACGAATACTAGGAACAAGGTCCTGTGACCATCCCCCATTCACTGCTGTTGCATACGTGGCCTGCACTTGTTGATCTCTTTTTTTCTTTTTTCAAATGAAGCACTTACTAGGTGCCAGGCACTTAGTTGGACACTTTTTTAATTTTAGAGACAGGGTGTCGATCTGTCACCCAGGTTGGAATGCAGTAGTGCAGTCATAGCTCACCGTAACCTTGAACTCTTAGGCTCAAAGAATCCTTCCCCTTGGGCCTCCTGAGTAGCTGAGACTACACGGACTTAGCACCATGACATGCTATATTTAAAAATTAATTTGTAGATATGGAGTCTTGCTATATTGCCCAGGCTGGTCTTGAACTCCTGGCCTCAAGTGATGCTCCACTTTGGTTTCCTAAAGCACTGGGATTACAGGTGTGAGTCAGCATTTCTGCCCTGGGTTATTCTTTTGTATGTTGTTTCGTTTCATTCTCCCAATAACCCTGTGAGGAAGGTTCTCTTATCTTCATTGGGCCAAAGAGGCCGCTGAGACTCAGAGGCTGAAGAATTTTAGATCACACAGCTAATCAGAGACAGAATCAGGCATCAGTTCTGATCTTTGCTTAGTTACTCAGCTCCTTTATTTTTGTTTAACTTTTGAAGATCTTAAACCACATCAATCCCAGCTATATAGTCACCATGTTGAGGACGGGAGCCAAGTATAATATTTCCTTGAAATTCCCACAGTGCCAGGGGTGACTGATAAATAATTGTTGATTGATCTCCATAAAAGGCCTTGATACCAGACAGCTGACCAGTCTTATGACAAGCTTTTCTCTCTGACAAACTTCAGATCCACGAGTTGGCTCCAGGGATGAAAGCAAGTATTATGTTTGAGGATAGGATTGGGCATCAAGTCTGTAACCCTGGAACCTCAAGTTCATGCTTAAGGTTCTTAATACTTTTTAACCTTCTGTACCCTGTAGACACAGAGACAGGCAGTCAGCATGGATTAAGGGAGCCTCGATTAACGCCTACCTCTTAATATTTGGTCACTGTACAGAAGTGGGCTGCCAGGTACCGGAGATTAACCAGTCTGGATTATCTGCCTGGGTAGATTAGCTGGCCCAAGGTAGAACAGCAGAGTGCCCTTCAGCCCAGTGGAGCCAAGTGTAGGAAGTTGGGGCCATGGAATGTTCTGTGCAAGTAGAGGTCTTGAGAGGATTCTGTTCCATGCTGTATTAGTGTCTTAATCTGCTGAAGCTGCCATAACAGAGTACCACAGATGGGGTGGTTTAAACAACAGAAATTTAATTTCTCACAGTTCTGGAGGCTAGAAGTCCAGGATCAAGGTGTCAGCAGGGCTGGTTTCTTCTGAGGCCCCCCTCCCTGGCTTTTAGATGACTGCCTTCTCAATGGGTCCTCACATGGTCTTTCCCTATACCTGTCTCTTGTCCTAATCTCTTCTTATAAGGATACTTGTCATGTTGGATTAGTGATCACCCTAATGACCTCATTTTCACTTCATCACCTCTTTAAAGGCTCTCTCTCCAAATACAGTTATACTCTAAGGTGCTGAGGGTGAGGACTTCGGCATTTGAATTTTGGAGGGACACAATTCAGTCTACAACAGTGAGATTCATTGATATACCAAAAAGGGCTTGTAATGCATATACCACTCCAGTGATCACTGTGGAATTTGGTATTGTAAGAGGGGCTTGCCTCCCATCATGACTAGTGGGCTTTAAGAAAGGGGCCTGTCCATACAATTTGACCTGGGAGGCAGCATGATACGCTCAAGGTGCCGAAAGAGGCCAGTGTGGTAGGAATAGGGGAGCTGAACGCTGGACAGATGGACAGTATAGCAGGGAGTAGCTATAGTATTAGCTGAGTAATTATTGATATATACACATAACACTGCATATAGTAGGTACATTAGTATGTATAGAGGTTATAGTGTATATATGTGTATGTATATGTATATGTATAGTCCATATAGTGGCTATCGTGTAATAGCCCCTGGGTCCTTGACTCCTTCTCCTCTATCACAACCCTTCATTAAGCCCCAGACATGGTTTTGCATCTCTTCTAACTGTACAGTGTTGTAGCCACCTTGGAGCTTTTCATCCACCCAGCTCACCTCATTTTGCAGTAATGACAGCCCCAAGGAAAAGCACAGATTGGATTAGCACACCGTACTGTTATTTCACTACCCTGGGGATTCACAGCTGTGATTCACAGCTGTGAAAAGGAAAAGCTGGTTCAGCCCCATTCACTTGCTTTAAATCAGCAATGACCTAGGCAAATAAACCCCAGTGCCAGGGAAATTTAGCTGGAGTCAGTGCTCTGAAAACTGAAAGGCCACGAACAAGAATAAAAATTTTATGTTTCTCAACAGCTGAAGCTGAGAGCCAGAATTTATGGATTTGTCCATGTGGCCTTCTAGAGCTCAGATTTCTCACAGAAATTGCCAAATTGTTTAAATGCTAATGCTATAGCTATTCCAGCCTCCCTAGAGAATTTTATTTTATCATGAGACTAGAGTTTGTGGATCCATTTCTCATCTAACATTTTCAAGTCAAACTTCAACGCAATGCAATTGTGTTTTGAGCTCCTGAGAGGAGCAAGGTGCAACGTGGAATTCCTTAAGGAGTTCAGGAGTAGCAAAGGGAAGTCACATGTTCCCAGCAGCCCATGAAAGGCACTCACAGAGGAAGCCCAATGGAAGTATAAGCATATGGGAAGGGGAGATTAATTCTGATGTGTGTGTGTATAGGGGGTTTTGGGGGAAGCAGGAAATTCAATGAAGCATCTCTTCCTTCTGGGGAGAATGTGGGAACTAGATCTTCTCAGACTTTCTTTGCTTTATGTTGCTTTTTGAAATGAGACATTTTGGAGGGTTGGGGAGGAGTGTACACCCCAAGGAAACACTTTGCCTTTGTGCTTGAGAGAAATGATAATGCAGGCGAGGAGAACGAGACCTCGAGAGGCAAAGCTGACTACAGATGTTAAAACAAAAAGGAGCTGGGGAGGAGGTAAGGAAGGGACTCCCTGTGGGTGGGTTGGTTTGGAAGGGCTTCTCAGAGAATCAGGACCCACCCTACACGGAGCAGGCCCAGGTGAGGTGGCATCAAACAAATGGGTGGAAACACTGGCTGAAACATGTCATTTAAAATAACAGATTGGGCCGGGTGTGGTGGCTGGCTCATGCCTGTAGTCCCAGCACTTTGGGAGGCTGAGGGGCAGATCACGAGGTCAGGAGTTTGAGACCCGCCTGACCAACATGGTAAACCCTGTGTCTACTAAAAACACAAAAATTAGCTGGGCATGGCGGCGTGCGCCTATAATCCCAGCTACTCAGGAGGCTGAGGCAGAATTGCTTGAACCCAGGAGGCAGAGGTTGCAGCGAGCCGAGATCACGCCACTAGACTCCAGCCTGGGTGACAGAGCAAGACTCTGTCTTGGAAAAAAAAGAAAAGAAAATAATACATTGATTTGGTGAAAGTGAATAGCATCTTTTTTTTTTTTCAGATATTGATGATTTTATTTTACCAGCTGGGCAGTTTAGCAACTTTTGTGTGTGTGTTATTAAGCATTTTTGCTCATTTTCTAGCATATTAAGATGTTTTCTCTTCCATCTTTTATTTTTAGGCTCAGGGGGTACATGTTGAGGCTTGTTGCCTCACTAGCAAATTGCGAATCACTGAGGTTTGATGGGCAAATGATTTCATCACCCAGGTAGTGAGCACAGCACCCAGTGAACAGCTTTTCCATCCTTACCCTCCTCTCACCTCCACCCTCAAGTAAGTCTTGGTTGGTGTCTGTTGTTCCACTCCTGTGTCCACGTGTACTCACATATGGAAGATTTTTAATAGCTTTGGGAGTTATTGTTTTTATACTATTTTATTTCCGATTTACTTTCAGCCAATTGTGACTCTTTTACCTGATGGTCACTGTTTTCATGAATTCTTAAAATTTTCTAATCAGTCAGATTTTTGTGCCATCTGAAAAATGCTTGATTTCATGTAAAACCAATTTTGTCCAAAACTTGTGATTTTAAATTGTTAATTCATTGCGACTAATAGGATAACAACTGTCCCAGTTTGCCTGGGATGGAGGGGGTTTTCCAGGACATGGGACTTTCAGTTCTCAAAATGGAGAAGTCTAAGCAAATCAAGATCGTGGCCACCCTAGGTGACAATGCCTGCTGTGGCAGAGATGGCCGCTGTCCCCCACACATCATGCTACATTCTTGCCCAGTCGCCCTTGCACCTAAGTAGGGCTGTGTGGCTGGTTCCTGTCAATGGCTGTGATGTGAGCAGCAAAGCAGAAGCAGGCTCTTCTCTCCCTTCTCCTCCTATATAACGTGGATATTGACACCCAAGACAATCTTGGAAACACTATGTATTGAAGATGGCAAAGCTTCTGTGGGATCTGGGTTTCTGAGTGCTGCATGTGGCCCAGGACCTCACCATCTGCCCTGCTGCCACACCATGGGGCTGCACAAAATCAAGAAACAAGCTTCTGTCGGGTTAAACCAGTGAGATGTCGGCAGATGTTCCAGCAGTTAGTGCTATCATTGTTAATCTATCTACCCAACCTTTTAAGCCATATTTTTACTTTTTTGATTTTACATTCTTTTTATAATAAAAAGGCTAGGGAGTTTCAACATAAAGGTTGTTGCAAACTTTAACCATTCCATGAGATTCTATAGCCACAATTTGATCCAACTTTTGTGTCAGATTTGAAGCTACAAAGACTGACACTCCCCCATGTAGATTCAGGCTCAGTCTGGACTTTGGCAGAGAATTCTCAGAACCAGAGTGGTGGACAGTCAATGAGGAAAGAACGCCTGGCAGATTTTTCATCTGAGGGGGGCTAGGGCAAAGGAAGGATATAAGATCACTAAAGGTAATAGTTTTCCTTCCACGCAACCTGCAAAATAATGTATTTATTAGCCCTTCCCCTAAGCTGAGGAAAACTGTATGTAAACTGCCTCTTGACTTCAAATCTAGAATTTCTCTAGAAAGCTGTCAGGCTGGCAGCTCTGTAAACACAGAGGGCATCCACAGTCAATTTGCCAACCAGAATTTCACCTGTATTTTTGAAATCCTGGGGATAAGAATGCTCCCATTGGCCAGGCACAGTGGCTCATGCCTGTCATCCCAGCACTTTGGGAGGCTGAGGTGGGAAGATCATTTGTGGTCAGGAGTTCCAGATCAGCCTGGCCAACGTGGTGAAACCCCCTCTCTACTAAAATTATAAAAATTAGCTGGGCGAGGTAGTGCACGTCTGTAGTCCCCAGTACTTGGGTGGCTGAGGCACGAGAATTGCTTGAACCCAGGAGGTGGAGGTTGCAGTGAGACGAGATCATGCCACTTGCACTCCAGCCTGGGTGACAGCAAGAGCCTGTCTCAAAAAAAAAAAAAAAAAAAAAAGAAAAGAAAAAAGAAAGAATGCTCCCATTTATGAATTAAACAACACAAAATGCCCAGCAATACCTTACAGAGTAGATGCTCCATAAATATTACTTTTTTCTTTGCAAAAAATGATGATAGCATTAATTTTTTTCCCTTTTACTCACATGATTCAATGGTTCTAAGGTGGTGTATCAGTTTGAGTCCTCTGAGATGCATATGCTAAGATGAAGTTAGATGTGCAAGGGATTCACTGGGGGAAGTATCTGGGCTTAGGACGATTTTTGGGGAAAATCTGTTTTTGTTTTCCATGCCCCAAAGGAAAGAAGGAGCAGGAGAAGGTGCAGAGAGCCATCAAACTGTAATATTGGTCTGACACCTGGGAGAGGAGAAAGGGAAGGAGAAAAGATTGAGTAGGAAGAGCTTGAGAGTTTGCAGCTGTGAGAAATTCTTGGCCAGGCAACGGGAACCCCAGAGCAAAGACTGCTCATCAGACGATCCTGCACTGGGCAGGAATGTCCTGGCTCTAAAGTCCCACTGTGACCAGTCATTGTCTAGGAGCAGCCCAGGGAGAGCATGGCCTTGTGTGAGCTGCTTTGCATCCCAAAGCAGCTGATAGCCAGCTGTATTTCCTGCAACAAGTTCTCTCTGCAAGGGAGAGTTGAACCATGCATTCCCATAGTTGCCAGGAATAGAAGGGGAACTTTTTTTTCTCCAAATGCACAGAAGAACAACAAAACCTGTACTATTATCTTTTACTTTTTCTTTTTTTGAGACGGAGTCCCACTCTGTCTCCCAGGCTGGAGTGCAGTGGTATGATCTTGGCTCACTGCAACTTCTGCCTCCTGGGTTCAAGCAATTCTCTTGTCTCAGCCTCCCAAGTAGCTGGGACTACAGGTGCATGTCACCACCCCTGGGTAATTTTTGTATTTTTAGTAGAGACGGGGTTTCACCATATTGGTCAGGCTGGTCTCAAACTCCTGACCTCGGGTGATCCACCTACCTGGGCCTCCCAAAGTGCTGGGATTACAGGTGTGAGCCACCGAGCCCGGCCAAACTCTATTATTGTCTGTTGAGGTTTTCATATAGATTTCAGCTTACAGCTAAAAACCAAACTTTCAATAACTAAACAAAGCAAGCTGGTAAAAAGCCCTGCTAGGACAGACTGGGTTTTGCAACATAGCCAGCAGGTGGAAAAGCCTCCCATGTAATAAAACCCGAAGCAGCATGAGAGCCGTGCAGCCTGAGAATTCAGGAGCTGTTTGGCATATGCTGGGTTAATTTCAAGCTCTCCAAATGAGACTGCAAAGTGTGCCACTCAGCAGAGGTTCTATTACTGAGTGAATGAAGTCTTATAATTAATTCTCCACTTTTAAGATGTAAAATGAGAAGTTCACTGAGGCCTCAAGCATGTTGGGAGAATGACAGCACTTGAGGATTAGCAGACTGAGGCTTAGGATGATTTTTGGGGAAAACCTATTTTTGTTTTCCATGCCCCAAAGAGACAAAGGTTTAAAGGGGAGTTAATGGGGGATTTAGAGACAGGGCTTTATTTCCAGAGTTTTCATTGGCTCAGGTTACTGGGCTGATCTGGATGTCAGTGTCTTTGATATTAAAAAAACCCTGTGTAATGTAAAAATCACCCAGCTCTGCTAGTTCTAATCTTCACGTGGGAGATTGACAAGTTCAAATTTTAAATTGATAGTGAATACCTAGTATGGGCCCAAGTTTTGTGGGGCTTGAAGTTTAAATAATTTGAGGTGTACTTTATAGAAAGAAGAATAGAAAATATTGAAACAAATTAAGTAGGAAAATAATACTTAGAATGAGAAAAGAAATCACAACAACGTACAGATTGGAAATACTGGACAAGCAGCATAATATACAAAATCCAGAAAAAACTGCTATTTTAATAAGCTAAGTACCTGACACACTTCCCTAATACTTATAGCTTCGATTTTTTGGATGCATACTTGTTATCCATTTTAAATTTTTCTTTTCTTTTCTTTCCCCTTTTTTTTTTTTTTTTTGAGATGGAGTCTTGCTCTGTTGCTCAGGCTAGCATGCAATGGTGCCATCTTGGCTCACGGCAATCTCTGCCTCCTGGGTTCAAGGGATTCTCCTGCCTCAGCCTCCTGAGTAGCTGGGACTACAGGTGTGCACCACCACACCTGGCTAATTTTGTATTTTTAGTAGACATAGGGTTTCTTCATGTTGGTCAGGCTTGTCTCAAACTCTTGACCTCAGGTGATCTGCCCGCCTCGGCCTCCAAAAGTGCTGGGATTACAGGTGTGAGCTACCACGTATTTTTTTATAGCAATAATTTTATAATATCCTTTTCTGTAGAGAGATTAAAAAGATAATTCAGGCTTGTCTACCATGGTTGACCAAAAAAATTTTAATTGATAGTCAGGATGTATAAAATATGTGATTTCATTTACTGAAGTACAAACTATTTGTATTATTAGCTATACGTTTATGTGTTACAGACAAAGGAATTCTAATACATTATCTTCCATGTAATTCCCATAGGAAAAAAATAATGCATGATATGTTTATATTTGTGTATATTTTATTATTGAGTATATTCCTAATGAGAGAACTTCTAGTTTGACTTGGCATCCATGGAGAATTGTCTAAAATAAAATCGGATCAAGTTAGGAAAAATTTTAAAGTTTATTGTCATACAAAAAGTATAGATAATTGATCTGGGAGACTTCAAACCAACTTTTAAGAAGCTTGCCTTGGCCAGGTGCAGTGGCTTACGCCTGTAATCCCAGCACTTTGGGAGGCCGAAGCGGGTGGATCATCTGAGGTCAGGAGTTTGAGACCAGCCTGGCCAATATGGTGAAACCCAACTTTACTAAATATACAAAAATTAGCCAGGCATGATGGCACATGCCTGTAATCTCAGCTACTTGGGAGGCTGAGGCAGGAGAATCTCTTGAACCCAAGAGGTGGAAGTTGCAGTGAGCAGAGATCGTGCCACTGCATTCCAGCCTGGGCGACAGAGCAAGACTCCATCTCAAAAAAACAAACAAACAAAAAGCTTGCCTTACAACAGTTACAATACAGTTTGTAAAGCATAAGGGAGGATGTATTTTGTCCTTTTTTTGTGATCTGTTGTTATATATTACCTTTGTTTAGGGCAAACAGAGCTGTTTAAACTG
This sequence comes from Cacajao melanocephalus, assembly GCA_963573385.1. Lineage (NCBI taxonomy): Eukaryota > Metazoa > Chordata > Mammalia > Primates > Pitheciidae > Cacajao > Cacajao melanocephalus. The sequence continues at coordinate 105,790 of CAUYLG010074219.1, forward strand.
ATTGGTCCATAGCTGATTAATTTCACTGAAATATACTGACAAGAATGTAAAACTTACATTTTGTGTTTATGATTAGAATTAGGGCTTCAAGGAAATTGGAATGACTTATGTTTTGGTTGCGTGGTTATGGGCCACTGGACTTGGGGTATAGCTCAACTGTGGGCTTTTATTTCTCTTTAACAGAACTGAATTCTCTGCTCACAGTTTCACATGTGTTAGGATCGGAAGGATGTTCCCTAGACAAGCTTCTGGTCTTAGACATTTTGAACCTTGTTTCTCTTCCACCATCCCCGTGTTTGCAGGGCCGGTGCCAGACCGCACGCCCTGATGCCAGTGTGACTCCGCTGCCCTGCATCTTCACAGGGGCCTGACAGGGGCTCTCCTGGAGGCCATTCTTAGCACTGTGACCCCAACCACGATTTAACGATGCATGGAAAATACTGCAAAAGGATGCAGAAGTGTGTCTACTAGACCCAAATTAAGAGAATCCTCAGCTTAGCTTCCCCTTAGTAGGATCCCTAAAAGGCTTGCAGACTCACTGCATTCCAATAAGGGGAAGTGAATGAAGGGGGATTAAAAGAGATATCAGTGTTAACAACTCATGGTTAAAATACCTTACTTTTGCAAATTTACCAAAGTATCCGACTACAAGAAAAAGTCTGTGCATGTGAGAGGTCTTTCTCAGTAAATCCACCACTTGTGAAGATTGAAGGGAAATTGCTCCACATAAGCGGGAGATGCCTGTATTTTGAAATGAGACTAAGGTCTGCGACACTGATAGGCAGGCTGCTTCCTCTTCATACTAAATGTTCTTGAAAACTTGCTAGAAGGTTGACTGTGAGAAAATGAAAGAGTAGACTCAGGAGATCTATGGGGAGAGGAGATGCTCTGACTTTAGAGAGTTCAAAAATAGTAAAATTCCAAATAGTTATTCTCTTTTAGGCACAATTTTAAATTTATTTTTAGAAAAGGTATTCATAAGGTTGTAGAATTTGAGAGGCACAAAAGAATACACATTGAAAAGACTGTCACACCTCTGTCCCCAGCACCTAGTTCTATTACCCCAAGGCAACCAAGAGTACTGGTTTCTTGTGTTTCAGTTCTGTTCATGCAAACAACTATGGGTATACATGATCATATTCATATTTACATTTAAATTTTGTACTATATATGGATGTGTATTATGATCTTTTTTCCCTTAAAACTTGCAAGAAATGATTTCATAAAAATCTTTCTTATTCTTTTTTGTAGCTGCATAATAATCCACTGTCAGAATTTATAGCTAGTACCCTATTAAAGGATATTTGGTTCATATCTGATTTTTCTTAGTATAAATAATGCTTACATGCATGCATTATTTCTCCTATGTACAAGGATGCCTGTAGCATAAATTCCTTGAATTGGAATTGATACATAAAGGGTACTTGTGACTTTTACTAGATATTGCTAAGCTGGCATCCACAGAGGTTGTACTAGTCCATCGTGACCTGCAGTGTGTAACAGTGCTTCTTTCTTTACATCCTCACCAACAAAGTCTGTCTCAGAACTTTTGATCTCACTGCAACCTCTGCCTCCTGGGTTCAAGCGATTCTCCTGCCTCAGCCTCTCAAGTAGCTGGGATTACAGGTGCCCGCCATCATGCCTGGCTAATTTTTTGTGTTTCTAGTAGAAACGGGGTTTCACCATGTTGGCCAGGCTGGTCTTGAGTTCCTGACCTCAGGTGATCCACCTCCCTCTGTCTCCCAAAGTGTTGGGATTACAAGCGTGAGCCATACAACATGAGTGAAACCCCGTCTAAACAAACCAAAACAAAACAAAACTTTTAATCTTTTCCTGTCTGAAAGATAAAAAATGGCATCCAAGTGTGGTTTTTCATGTGCACTGTTTTCATTATAAATGCATCTCTCTGACTCTGCTTTCTTTGCCATATCTCTCACTCTCTTCTTCTCTTTCTGCCACTTTTAAGGATACTTCTGATTGCGTTGGGCTGTTGCCAATTTTAAGGTCAGCTGATTAGCAACATTCATTTCATCTGCAATTGGGCACCTTTTCATGTTTCATTGTTTTGCTTATCTGTGGGCTGCCTATTTTTCTTTTGCTCTATCGTTTCTGTTATTGATTTGTAGGAGTTCTTTACATATTAGAAAAATTAGCCCTTTGTTTGAGATATAAATTACATGTGCTCCCCCATTACCCTTCTCCCAGAGTTGTCATGTGGATTTGACTTTGCTTGTGATGATTCTTGTCTTGAAAATATTAAAATCTTAAATTTTATATAAGAGAATTTATCTGATTTTTCTTCTTGGTTTTGGGTTTTTGTGTCATACTTGGGCCTTCCTTGTTCTGGGTTAAAAAGAATTCTGTGATTTCTTCTGCTTTTATGGTTTCATTTTATATTTTACATTTAAATATTTGTGCCACTTGTAGTTTATTTCAGTGTAAGATGTGATGTGTGGCTCTAATTTTTTTTCAGATGATCACCCAGTTAATCCAACATTATCTTTTCCAAATTGATTTAAAAGTCTATCTTTATTTTTATTATATAGTTTCCTTCATGTATCTGGTTTTATTTCAGTTCAGTGTCTCTGGTCTGTTGTTTATGTATTCGAATCATACTGTTTAGTAGCTTCATGTTTAAATACCTGGTAGGAAGAGTTCTACTTCATTATTTTCCTGGCTATTCTTACTTGTTTGTCCATAGGAACTTTAGAATCAACTTGTTCACTTAAAAAGTTTCAATTGGAATTTACTTGGAACCATGTCAAATGTGTTGGCTGACTCAAGGACAACTGTGTAGAGGCTTCCTATTTAAGAACATAGTAGGCTTTTCAATTTCTCCAGCATCTTTTTCCTGTCCTGAATTTTCCTGTTACAAACAAGGCTTCAATGTAGGTGTAATTTCTCATATGTGCACATATGTCTATAGGATAAATTCTTTGAATTGTTAGTGATTTAAGTGGTAATTTAAACATACCTTATAAATTTTGGGTTAGCTTCCTAGGGATATTTTTAAATTATTGCCATTGTAAATAGGGTTATTTCTTCTATTTTTCCTTCTAATTATTGGTTGGTTGTATACATGGAGGCCATTGATTTCTATACATTAAAATTGTAGTCAACTCTTTCACTGAATATTTTTTGTTTATAATAGCTTTTCACTTGACTCTCTTAGTTTTTGCATGTGAACAATCTTTTAATTCAAAGAATTATAATTTTATCTTTTGTTCAATTTTTATTCCTTCAGTTTCCTTCTACTGGTTGCTTGATTGGCTAGTACCCCAGAATGAGGTTAAATAATTGAAGGGGGCAGTGGTAGACAGTCTGGACATTTTGTTTCTGACCTACATGAGAATGTTCCTAGTATTTCCTCATTAAGCTGGCTTAGGGCTGAGCAGAGAGAGCAAGTTATTACATTATCTTAAAGAAGTATGCATCTCTTTCCTTAAGAGTTTATATCAATAATAAACATTGATGAAATACATATCCTGGCTGTGTATCCATTTAGGTGTTTAAGACATCTGATTTGAAGTGAATCTTCATTTGCCAGTTTTGGCATGTCAAATCTTCCAAGCACATGAAACTCACAATGCCTGTGCTTCCTATTGCCACAGATCCACGAGAATGCCTTGAAGCATTACTCTCTGCTCCCTGTTTGCCTCTCCACCCGGTGGTGAGAAGCATGCATGTTGCTCAGGGAGAGGGACATTATCACAGGGGAGCAGAGGAAAAAAATGGCTGTCTGATGGCCAAGGAAAAGCCCCCAGCATCAATATTGGTAAAGGTATTTGGAAGATCGTTCTGTAGAAATGACCTTCCATAGAAGACCTTTTAATTCTTACTTTCCAGTATGTTTTTAAATGAAGGGAGAATGCAATAACATGTCAAATAATTGCACAATCGCTAGTGAGCTAAGGTGACACTCTGGCTGAATCGAGTGGTGGCTTAGAATTGCTGGTATGAGCAGTACCACTATCATGTAATTGCTCAGTCTGGGAGTGTCTTTGGCTTTCTTATTGTCCTCCTGTTACACGAAAGGGGTCCTGATCCAGATGCCAAGAGAGGGTTCTTAGATCTCACACAAGAAAGAATTCAGGGCGAGTCCATAGATTCAAGTGAAAGCAAGTTTTTTAAGAAAGTAAAGGAATAAAGAATGGCTACTCCATGGCTGAGTGCTGCTGGTTGCCCATTTTATGTTTCTTTCTTGGTGATATGCTAAACAAGGGGTGGATTATTCATGCCTCCGCTTTTTAGACCATATGGGATAACTTCCTGATGTTGCCATGGCTTTTGTAAACTGTCATGGTGCTGATGGGAGTGTAGTAGTAAGGACAACCAGAGGTTGCTCTCGTGGCCATTTGGTCTTGGTGGGTTTTACCTGGCTTCTTTACTGCAACCTGTTTTATCAGTAAAGTCTTTATGACCTGTATTTTGTGCTGACCTCCTATTTCATCCTGTGACTTAGAATGCTTTGACTATCTGGGAGTGCAGCCCAGTAGTTTCAGCCTCATTTTATCCAGCTCCTATTCAAGATGGAGTTGCTCTGGATTACATGCCTTTGACACTCCCTGACCCAACACCAGAAAAGCAGGCCCAGGGAAGGACATGGGGAAGGGGGCCACATCCTTCCATGCCCTCCACACAGTGCTTTTCTGGTGTTATCAGCTGGCAGGAGCTCATTGTGCCCATCTCATCCTTCCCAACTCTGTGTTGAGCGACATCACCTTTGGAAACCCACCATATCGGGAAGATTTAACCACAAGAATCAGCAAAATATATCAATTGGTGCTTTTCCCGCTTGCCACCCCTAGGTTGAGATGGGTAGTGGGGCAGCATGGGAGTCACATAGGACTGAGATTTGAAAATGGACAAGACTAAGAGTTAGTAATCTCTCTCTCTCTCTCTCTCTCTTTTGAGATAAGGTCTCACTGTGTTGCCCAGGCTGGAGTACAGTTGTACAATCACAGCTCCTGCAGCCTCAACCTCCTGACCTCAAGTAATCTTCCTGCCTCCGCCTCCCGAGTAGCTGAGACTATAGGAGCATGCCACCACATCCAAATAATTCTTTTTATTTTTAGTATTTCGTGTGTGTGTGTGTGTGTGTGTAGACATGGGGTCTTGCTATGTTGCCCAGGCTGGTCTTGAACTCTTGGGCTCAAGTGGTCCTCCCACCTTGGTTTCCTAAATTGTTGGGATTATAAGAATGAGCCACTTGGCCCAGCCAGTTATTTAGTATCTAAGTAACAGAAAATGATTAAAAAGCTATTAAATGGGGCTAAAGTTTCCTTAAGAAAGCCTGCTACCCAGCAGAAAAGTTGAATTTGTCAGAGCATAATGATATACTGGAAAAAGAATCTGTTTCATGTTTATCTTTCCTAAATTGAACCTCCTCAATCAAACTGCATACCTCAATGAAACTAAAGATGTTGAAAAGGGCCATTTTTAATCGAGAGCCGCTGCTGTTGAACACACTATGAAGTATTGCGGGTCCCAAAGAATTGTTTTCCAACACGATCCAGTTGGCCTTGAGCCCTTTCTCACCTTTGGATTTGAGCCACTGTAACCTCTTGACTACAGAGCAGCGCTGATGGGTTAAAGGCCTTGTCTGTCTCCTGCCTGCCTCCAGCTCCTGAGGGGTCCTCACGACGGCCTGGCAGGATGGGCGGGTTAACGCACGGTAGCCAACAGCTCTTACCGCTCTGGAGGTGTAGGGGACCAGAGCGCTTCTGTTTTGGCAGAGCTGATTCTGGCTTCCGAAGCAGATTCTGTGGAAGTGGCAGCAGTCCCCTCCCTCTGGTACTTAGGCCATTTCTAAGGATGAGCAGATGTGCAGAGAATTAGTTCTTTTGCAGAACAAAATCCTTCAAGGAGACTAATTGTTTTTATAATAGGACTTTCACAGGAAGGGAAAAAAAAAACTCTCTCATAAAAGCAAATGGATTCTTTGCTCGGAATGCACATCTTCTGCCCAGCAGGTACTGAAATGCAGATGGTGCTTTTACATTTTCAACTGGGGATTTAATGAGAAAGGAAGGGGTCTAGCTGTCAAACACTGGCAAGGCATTTTCTCTTTTCTTTGAGATTCACTTGGGGAAGTGGGGATGTCTATTTTAAATGAAAGGCAAAAGATTCTAGATTCAGATGGAATTCAAATCAAGAATTTAAAAAAGGGGGTACCTCCACACTCATTCCTAGGCTGACAATATTTTAAGAAACAAGCCTGTTGCCCACAAGGTGCCAATCTGAAGTGATTTTAGGAGCATCAAGATGTTTTCCACACCAGTTAGGACTAAGCTTGGATAAAACAAAAACCAAACCACAGTAGCATAACGCAAAAGAGATCTGGTATTTGAATGTAACAAAAAGTCTGGTGCAGGCAGTTCAAGAGCTGGTGTAGTGCTCAAGGAAGCCCCTGTGGACCAGCTCCTCTCTGGCTTCCAGCTCTTTTTCCTTAGTGTGGGGTGCCTCTGCCTGGGGTGGCAAGATGGCTGCTCCTCCTCTGGGCATTGCCCCCGAATTGCAGGCAGGAACAGGGGCAATAGGCAAAGTGCCCAAATGATGAGCCACGATTCATCAATCACATTCCTTGGTGTTTACCCATATGAAATGAAGTCTTTTGTCCACACAGACATCAGCCACAGATACTTATAGCAGCTTAATTCATAATTGCTGATATGTTTTGGCTGTGCCCCCACCCAAATCTCGCCTTGAATTGTAATAATCCCCACATGTCAAAGGCTGGGCCAGGTGGAGATAATTGAATCATGAGGGCAGTTTCCTCCGTACTGTTCTCGTGGTAGTGAATAACTCTCACGAGATCGGATGGTTTTATAAAGGGCGGGTCCCCTGCACAAGTTCTCCTGCCTGCTGCCGTGTAAGATGTGACTGTTTCTCCTTTACCTTCTCGGCCATGATTGCGAAGCCTCCCCAGCAATGTGGAACTGTGAGTCCATTAAACCCCTTTCCTTGCTAAATTACCTAGTCTTGGGTATGTCTTTAATAGCAGTGTGAGAACAGACTAACACAATTGCCAAAACTTGGAAGCAACCTAGATGTCTGTCAGTAAGTGAGTGGATAAACTGTGGTACAACCAGATTGTGGAATATTATTCAGTGCTAAAAAGGAATGAGATGTTAAGTCATGAAAAGGCGAAGGAAACTTAAGTGCATATTGCTATGTGGAAGAAACCAATGTGAAAAGGCTATGATTCCAGTTATACAATGACATTCTGGAAAAGGAAAAACTGTGGAGTCAGTAGAAACATCAGTGGTCACCAGGAGTTAGGGGAGAGAGCGATGAATAGACAGAACACAGAGGATTTCTCAGGCAGTGATATGGTTGGATGTTTGTCCCCTCTAAATCTTATGTTGAAATGTGATTCCCAGTGTTGGAGGTGAGGTCTGATGGGAGTTGATTGGATCATGGGGGCGCATCCCTCATGAATGGCTTAGTAGTACCCCCTTGGTGATAAGTGAGTTTTTGCTCAGTTTACAGAGATCTAGTTGTTTAAAGGATCCTGGGACCTCCCCCTTCTCTCCCTCTTGCTCCTTCTCGCCGTGTGACTCACTTGCTCCCTTTCAACTGTCCATCATGAGTGGAAGTTTCCTGAGGCCGTCACCAGAAACAGAGGCCAGCTCCCTGCTTCCTGTGCAGCCTGCCTGTACAGGAACTATGAGCCAAAGTAAACCTCTTAATAAATTACCCAGCTTCAGGTATTCCTTTATAGCAGGGAAAGCAGACGAGCATAGGCAGTGAAACTCTCCCATAAGATACTACAGTGGTGGGTATGTGTCGTCATACATTTGTCCAAGCCTGTGGAAAATGTAACACTGTGCATGAACCCTAATGTAAACACGGTGGAATCTGGGTGATAATGACATGTCCATGCAGGTTCATTGATTGTGATAGGTGTTCCAGTGCAGTAGGACTGCTGATGGTGGGAGAGCTTGTATGTGTGTGGGCACAGGGGGTATAATGGAAGTCTCTGTACCTTCTGCTAAATTTTGCTAGGAATCTAAAACTGCTCTAATAAAATCTATAAAGGAAAGTGATAGGCCAGTTGAGTCTGCCCCTTTTCATCAACAAAATAATAGCTTCCATAGAAATCCCTCCCAGTAGACTTTTGCTTATACCCCAAAAGCCCAAAGTGGGTCACCCGACCACCTGGGCTGCAAGGGACTGGCTATTTTTAAACAGTACATTGCTGTTCCTCTCCCACCAAAATTGGAATACTGTCAATAGTGAAGCAAGGAAGACTGGGTAATGGGCCGGCAGGGTGAAGTGTTCGCCACAGCTTCTCCTCCCAGCAACTAGCAAATATTTGTTCCACTAGCTGCCTGATACCCACAAATGGGCCAATTAGTACTAACTTATCCCTTTTACTTAAAGCATTATTTTCTATTAAATTGCAGTATCTCTGGGAAGGTAGCCTATAAGCATTGTCGGTCATTTTTTTTTTTTTTTGAGATGGAGTTTCACTCTGTTGTCCTAGCTGGAGGGCATTGGCATGATCTCGGCTCACTGCAACCTCAACTTCCCAGGTTCAAGCAATTCTTGTGCCTCAGCCTCCTGCGTAGCTGGGTTTACAAATGTGTGCCACCACACCTGACTAAGTTTTGCATATTTAGTCGAGATGGGGTTTCACCATGTTGGCCAGGCTGGTCTCAAACTCCTGACCTCAGGTGTTCTGCCCACCTTGGCCTCCCAAAGTGCTGGGATTACAGGTGTGAGCCACTGCGGCATTGTTAGTCATTTTCATGCCTCGGGATGAGTGAGCTTTTCATATTTTCAGAGATCAGTTTTTCTCTGCCTGGAAGCCCCCCACCTGGGTGTCCAGGACCCTGGACCCTCTCTGTGGCTATAGGAGGTGCTGCTTCATGGTCAGGGTCTACGAAGCCAAGCCCAATGTCGCTCTTCCCTAGGCAGGCACAGGAGCCAGCTCACAACGTGCCTCTGTGGAGGACATTTGTTATGAAAGTGGCTACCTGGATCCTTAACCTTTTCCCACAATATCTGTCCTGCTTCCCGATGGGAGAAGGCAGAACTCGTTTCTTCAGGCTTCCCTGGGAGTTTGGAACATGGGCTTTGACAAAGGCACCCACAAAGAAGTGTTCCTGTACAGAGCAAGGGGTGGAAGGACCACGGCACCTTCCGGACTCCACTTTCTGGACTGCAAGGTTGTCTCTTAGCAACAGCAACAGAGGCTCGGGGTCTGGGCGTGGGTCCTGGCTGCATAGCCTTCAAACCGACTCTTTGGCTCTTCCAGGGATTCAAATGCTAACCACTTAAAAAAAAAAAAGTGAAAAAAAAAAAAATCTTTGCTGCTTACACAGCTACTGGGGTCGTGTTTATAATTCGTAAGTCTGCCTGGCACAGTCTTACAACCTGTCCTCCTATGCCACTGTCCAATACGCAGGCCCCTTTGGGCTCCTGTCCTCTCTCACATGCTCATGGTCACAACTCTGTGTGTTCTCTCCTCATCCCCCAGGCTCACCCTCCCCTTGTTGATCCCTAAAGAAACACTGCTCCTTGGTAAGTACATTCCTGCACACTCGGGCCCTCTAGCATATGGCTGGAGTGGAACCCTAGACCCTGCCCTGGGGGTGTGATCCTTCTTGACCCCACATAACCTGAGCCAGGCTAGGGGAGGGCCACCATCTCCATCCATGTCTCCTCTGCTTTGTAGATGCGGTCTTTGCCTTTCAGGGACAAAGTATTGGGTCCTATGTCTTCATCCATCACTTCTGATGCCCCAGCTCACTGAGGTGGCACATGGCTCTGAACTGCAGTTTTCTCTCTTCTCTGACTGTTCACTTGGCCCTTATAAGGGCTTCCTTGGGTGGGTGACCACTTACTTTACACAGTCAGATTCCATTCCTCCAATGACTGGGTCTCAGACCATATTTCCTCCTACATGGAATCCTTGAGTCTAGTACTATGTTCTGTGCATGGTAGGCCCTCAAGATATGCTTGATCTTACTATTTTTAGTGGATCAAAATTTGTTTAACCTCTCCTTTTTCTTTCATGGCTTCTGTATTTCAAGTCTCATCTTCCTGAGATAAATGCTCCCAAACTACATCTCCCAGAATCCCTTGCAACGGGATGCAGCCATGTGATTTAGTCAGAAGCACACAGGCAAGATAGGAATGGAAACTGAACAATGGCGAGCAATGCGGGGAAACTGACCTCCTGGTAAATGTGGTGGTAGAGGCTTCTGGCTTTTCTGGGGCAGTTTAGTGGGGAATCTGATGCCCAGTTCCAGGCATGATCAGGGCCATGGTAGGTCACAGCAGCAGTGGCTTTTCTGCTAGAAACATTCCAAAGAGCAGTTTGGTCTCCTTCCTTCCTTATTCCTGCAGTGTGGCATTCAAGCTGGGTCTCTGCCCCTTCCCAGACTCTGGGATCTGTCTGGCACCCTTTCACCAATTTCTTTCTACATTCAACCAGGACACTGGATTCCGTTGTTTACAGCTAAGAACTACTTCAAACCAAGTGGTGGGCAGATAGAACCATGTCATGATTTAGAGCATGGTTTTTGCAATCTGACAGATCTGGGTATGAAACTTGACTCAGCTAGTAATTAGCTGTATACCCCTGGACATCTTATTTAATCTCACCAAGTCTCTCTTCTCTCATCGATAAAATAAGTAACTAAAACATCACACTGGGTTGTTCTGAGGATTCAAAACAGAATGTAAAGCATTTAGCATAATGCTTGACATACGGTTGACACTCAGTGAATGAAAGTGTAGCTATTCCAGTGAAGTGTGCATACATTCTCCCTTTGAATTTATTATTTTAGCATTTTTTTTGTGATAAAGATGCAAGATGAGGGATTAGAAACAGCTGGAGGTAAAATCTCTTCTTTCTGTCTCTTGTAGAGGTGATTTTCTTACCTGTCCTGCTCCGTGGGACATCTGGAATCCTCTGGAAGCCAACAATGGGGTGGGGCCAACCAGTGTCTTTCTAGAATGCAGGGTTGGTCTTTCTGCACTGGACATTGGTTTTATCACTGGCTCTGCTAAGGCTAATGCTATTATGATCCTGCAGATAGTAATTGGGATGAATCAGGAGTAGAAGACTACAAATATTAGTATCAGGCATGACTTCAGCAAAGCTTTTGCAAATATATAATTATATTTTTATAAGAACAGCTTCTATTAATGCATATGTCTCTGTTCCTTCATCACACACTTTTCCTCAGCATTTAAATCTTTCATCCTGGCCTTCTTCCCCATTTGGTGAAAATATCCTCTTGGATTATTTCTGGTTCAGCTGTTTAGAGCATGCTGGTTCCCGGGCCCCTGCTAGAGATCTGTGGTGGGGAGTGAGCTGCCAAATGCATGGCAGACATTTGCAATTTAGCAGGCCTGTCTCAACAACGGTGCCATCTTTCTGCTGTCTAGAGGTGATGCATTGCAGAGAGGGACTCAGACAGTGTAATTAAATGAACAGACAGAAATCCAGTTGGGCAGGGCAGCTGCTTTGAAGACCCTATGTTGGTTATAGCAAATGAAATGCTCAGATTCCCAAAGTGATTGTACTTAGATGAGGAAAAGCTGGGCAAACTCATGACTTGAGGGGCTCTGTGAGAAGTGCTGACCTGTGCAAAGGGGCCTCTGTGCAAGAGTGAAGTCCACGTGTGGGACCAGGGACTCATTTGGCTTCATCCTCATCACTTTGTTTCTTCTGATGATGGCGGGACTCAGCTGCATCCTTCCTTCCCTCCACTCCTACCCTTCACCCCTCCCTAGTTCCAGATGAATGTTATAACTTGCCAAATAGAGCAAATTGATGTGAAATTTGTTTTGAGAATTGATGACATTCTTCAGCTGAGTTAGAAATGTCACAGATCTGATTTGATCAACTGTCTGATCTTGGCTACATTACTATTCTTTTCTGTGCTGGATTACCCTTACTTGTGAGGAGAATTGTAAAATACTTATCTTTAGTGTCCCCCATGGGTTAATGTGGAGATATAAATCCTCTCCCCTTTGATCCAAAGTGGGTATGGAGTGCTTGAATGGTGCTAAAGGCAGAGTATTGAGTCAAGACCTCTCAGAAATGCAGGGGAACCCCACCAAGCCTTTACCCCCACTCTCTGGGACCACAGTGGTGAGGAGGAGCAGAAAGGGATGTGTCTTGTCTCTCTGGTTCCTCTGGGGGACCATTTGGTTTCTCCCATCCTTCTATCTGTCCTTCTTACCCTCTACTTATTTCCCTCTCCTCTTTCTGCTGCAAACATCAAAGTGGTGGAAGAATTCAGCTCTTGATTGGGAGTGATGCGAAGCTAGAGACTCATTCTCATTTCTTCTTCCTCTCACCCCAAACCAGGGAGGTGAAGAGCCCCCCAGAGTTCCCTTGCCCAGGCACCCCTGGATGTAGAGAGAAGAAGCTGGTGTCCCTGTCAAACCACAAGTGTGACAAGGACCTTCCAATGAGACTATGTGGCCCTAAGTGCACTAACTGACGGTGGATGGGGCCTGAAATTGTTTGTATGACTTTTATAAAGCAGATCTTCCGTGTGTCGTACCTGGATACTCCTCCCTGCTTTTCAGAGGCAGACTTCAGACTCAAACTCAGCACATTTCTGCTTCAAGCAGGCTTTCCCATTGAAAGAAGACAATCCACAGCTAGTCTCGCTAATGTGTAAAGTCATAAGGATAGAGTTTTGCTAAATCTGCTTGGGACTTCTGAAACCTGTGTTCCCAGTGACTACAGGCTACTCCTGCCAGATCTTTACCATCATATTCAACTGCCACCTCTGAGAGGCACAGGATTGTGACTTGGCTTAAAGTTAAATATGTGAATACGTAAGACATTAATATTTTATTAACAAAATAATAAAATAGGTTTACCAGATGTGCTGGTTTTATTATTCTTGTTTTAGGGGAGCTTGACTTAAGAAATATTTCTGCTTGGAAGAACTTTCTCACAGCTTATTCTAACAATTTTACCCCCTTCGAAACCTAGCTCAGTTGTTACTTGCCTTTGCAGAATTGAGTCTTCACTTCTCCATAAGCATAAAGTGCTCACATCATTTGTCACACACCTCACTCTTTTTTTTTTTTTTTGAGACGGAGTTTCACTCTTGTTGCCCAGGCTGGAGTGCAATGGTGCAATCTTGGCTCACCGCAACCTCCGCCTCCCGGGTTCAAGTGATTCTGCTGCCTCAGCCTCCGGAGTAGCTGGGATTACAGGCATGCACCACCACACCCAGCTAATTTTGTATTTTTAGTAGAGACAGGGTTTTTCCATGTTGGTCAGGCTGATCTCGAACTCCTGACCTCAGGTGATCTACCCGCCTCGGCCTCCCAAAATGCTGGGATTACAGGTGTGAGCCAGCATGCCCGGCTATCACACACCTCATTCTTCTAAGTTTTACTTCACCTGCTACATCCTAAACTCCTTAGGGGAAAGTTTGTGTTATGTACAACTCACATGGTCTGATGCAATTTACAATACTCAGTATGTTTATTTAAAAGAATGAATGAATAGATGATGACAGTCTACTACTGGCTAGTTGCGTGATCCTGGACAATTTCTTATCCCCTCTCTGTCTGTTTCCTCATGTGTAAATGGTTTTACAACCTCCTACATTTAAGATAGAATGAGGTCATGTATATAAAGTACTTAGCAAAAGGCCTGGCACGCTGAGTTCTTAATACATGTCAGCTGTTTATTCTATCATCACTAACATGGCATGCATTTTTCAGCAGGTACATTGAGGTAGAGTGCTTTCTTTGCTGACCAAGGGCACAGTGGTAAATGATGAATAGATATGATCAACAGTATCCCATAAAAGCAAAGTAACGGCCATAAAGTGAGAGTAATTTCAACTGGTAAAATAATGCTTCAAGTTCTATATACAATAACAGGCAGTTTCCAGAAGGGTCCCATGTACTCTCCATTCAGCACATAAAAATACAACTCAACCTTATCATAAATTTGATCTATAACCCAGATAACTGGGTCTACTCTCAAGTGAACTCATATTGTGCTGGTCTCCCTGTGACACAGCGTGGCTTTGGTGGGTATTTCTGGTGCTCTGCTGTTTTACAAGGACTCTCCAAGGAAGGTTAAATTGATGCCTATTTCTCTCTGTATTCATTTTCCCATAGCAAGCAGAGGGTTTTGCGATCACTCTGTGACCTTCGGGCCAACACCCAAAGTAGATTTGGTCAATATCTATTGATGATGGGAGGCAGTTTCTCTCACTGGAGAGTCTTTTTGCCAAGTAAGAACTGGATGCAGCATTTCTCACTTTCGTGGTCTCCAACTTTTCCAATTTCACCACAGCTACTCTATATCCCTCTCCTCTGGCATCCTGCACTGATGTTCCCAGTCCAAGCACAAACGATGCCTCTGTCAGGAAGCTTGCCCTAGCGTCTATTAAGAGCTCCTTGCCTCCCCGCCTGCAGGATTGTTCTTATTTGCACTACTGCAATTACCTTATTGGAGGGCAGGTGTATGTTTAAAGGTTTGTTTCTACCAGTAGAGTACAAAAAGGCATGGATCTGCTTTTGATAATTTTTCCGTTTCTATGTTGCACCAGGAGGATTTGGCAGCAGAGGGACAGACAGCTATGAGGCCTCTTTGAGCCTGCTGGGGCACAGAGCCTGTCACACGCAGGACCAGGGTTCCACTCCAGCGGCCCCAGTGGCTGAGACGAGGGAGCAGCCAGCCCCTTCCTTGATTTCCCAGGACCACATAAGCCCATGTTATTATGTCACCCCTGGAGAGAGTACGGGAGCCCCAAAGAGGGCTGGGATCAAATACATCATGGGAATGGTAGTTGGTGCTATGGGAGGTAACATTTGATCTGTGTGTGTGTGTGTGTATATATATATATATATGTGTGTGTGTGTGTGTGTGTATATATATATTTATATGTTTATATTCCTGTAGAAAAAAGGAATCTGATATATCATAATACCCTAGAGTTGTGGTCTAAAGTTATCAAAACAGCTGATCAATGCTTATCATACATGTAGGCATTTATTCATTTCATTCATCCCTTTAACAAATATCTATGAAGCACCTGCAGATGTTTGGCCCTGAAAGACAATGGTATATAAGTTAGAGGCAATCTTTGCTGTCATGAAAAGTATTGTAGTCAGGGTGTCCAATAAAAAATAATGCAAGATACAAATATATACATTTATAGATTATAATCAATATCACAAAGGATAAAAGACCAGAGGCTGAGATGGCGAATAAGAAGAATGGAGGGAAGGGGCCGGGCACGGTGGCTCATGGCTGTAATCCTAGCACTTTGGGAGGCCAACGTGGGCAGATTGCCTGAGCTCAGCAGTTTGAGCTCAGGAGCCTGAGGAAGATGGTGAAACCCCTTCATAAAAATATGAAAAATTAATCGGGCATTGTGGTGCAGGCCTTTAATCCTAGCTACTGCAAAGGCTGAGACACCAGAATCGCTTGAACCTGGGAGGCGGAGGTTGCAGTGAATCAAGATTGTTCCACTGCATGACAGAGTGAGACTGTCTCAAAAAATAAATAACCAAAAAGAATGGGGGGATGGGATGCTTCTGGGTAGATAGAATAGGTACACAGATATAGATAGATGGTCAATGAAGGCCTTTTAGAAGAGATAGCACTGAAGCAGAGACAGGAAGAATAAGTGGCTATGGGCCAAGAAGGGAGAAGAGCATCCCTGGCTGAGGGAACTGCATGAGCAAAGGTCTTGGCAGAGTGTTTGATGAGATGCAAGGAGTTTGGTGAGATGGGGAGACAGAAAACAAAGCGAAGGGCGGGAGACAAGGCTGGGTGGACACGGAAGGGCTGGACCACGCAGGGCTTTGTGACCTCTGCACAGACATTAGTATTTTTAGTTCAAGGCCAATGGTAAGCCGCTGAAGGACTTTAAGCAGGATAGCGACATGATCCAATTCAGATTCTGTCACCTTCTCACCTCCCTTTGTTTCTTTACTTACATGTTTTCCTACTGGGCTGTGGCTGCCCGGTGAGCCCCTGCACTGGCTTGTAGGGAGGCTCTTCACTGAATACTTTCAGGTGGCCTCAGGGTGCCCCTTGCCCTGGGACAGATCGGAGCATGCCCATCTCCCTGAGGTCTGACCAGCCTTCAAGGAAGGTGGCGTCAAAGCAGTGGATGTGCTGAGAGGAAAGGCCAGCGCTTTGAGCACAGAGGCAGCAGCACGCTGGAGCCTGGCTGGCCACCACCCTCCTCCTCAGTTAGCCTTTGGCTCCCACATGCTGGGCACTGGACTGCACTTCCCAGGAAACCTGGTGTGGGACAGTCTGCTACTTTTCCATTTGATTTTAAAGATAAGTAAACAATTGCACGGTAAGTACATGGATATGGTGAAAATGCAAAGCAATGAACAAAGTCTGGAACTGCAGCTCCGGGGAGTGGTGGTCACTCTCAGAGACTCTCGGTGCACAGCCCCAGCTCCCCTCCCGGAGGACCCCATTTGCTGGTTTATGTTATACACGTGGCTTTAAAGGTACAGAAGGCCGATCCTGAGAAAAAACTAAAAAGTGACAGTGAAAATGATTTCCAGTCTGAGGCAAAGAAACAGGTCAAATATCTACACTCCTGGCCCTACCTTGAAATGCTATAATTTTCACCTTCAAGCATAGAAGAGAGCGAGCAGGTGCAGTCGAGCATTCTAATGCTCCTTTTCAAACCTGTGGCTCCAAGCCAGTTGGGTTTGGAATCTACTCAGTTTGTGTTTTTGCCAAGAGTTTTGTGGGTAAAAAGTTTAAAAATAGCTGTGTACACGTAGGATGTCTGTAGGGGAATGAGGGTAAATTCTAGTTTGGGAAAAGGTTCTGTAAGCAGATGCCCTCAATGTTTAGGCTCAATGTTAGCAAAGGCAAAAAATATTTCAGAGGTCAAAGTGACAACCTTGTCCTACTCTTGGTCCAAACCAAGGTGCAACTGGATCCATACGTGGGTGTGGATAGAGTGACTCAGAAATACATCATGAGGGCATTTAAAGGCCCGGAAAAAAATAATGAAAATTTTAAAAGAGGCGAGGGAGGAAGAGGGAGAGAAAATTCCATATGGATAGGCTTGAAAAGGCAGGACTGTTCAGCCTGGAAGGATGAAGACAAATAGGAGCAAAACCAGAATACAAAGTAAGTGGCCGAGGTTAAGGCAGACACAAACAGGCTCAGTAATGGCCTCATGTGGTTTCTTCTGTGCACACAATTTCTCCCTCTTGACCCTCTAGGACATTTAAATATCATGAAATAAGCAAGCCTGATCAGGGCAGGGGCCTTGACACGGGAATGTGATAACAGGGCATGTCATGAATAGCACATCTGCTAGGCAACAGAGAGGCTGCCCTGTGCACATAAAGCACTCACACAGGCATTCCTTCAAATCTTATTTATCCAGGTCCTATTTTGGACCGAGGACTAGTTTATAATTGGCCTGGGTAGATAAGCTGTATGCCTAAATCATTACAAGTCTAAATAATCTGTGATTTGTCCTGAGTCAAGGACAACCTCATGAATTTTAGCAGGAGGACGTGTGCTCTGGCAGGGATAGCTGGGCAGCCTTTCTGAAAGGCTGTGTTTCTACTGGGCTTTGGTGGGCAGCAGGATTTTGATGGGTAGAGAGGGTGAGTTATAGGAATAACCTGAGCTTTGGCCTGAGGGTGGGAGAGCACAAGATATGTTTGGTGGAGAGTTAAGAGCCCATTTGGCTGGAGCTTGGAATACTGAGTGCTGAGACAGCAAAGGTGATGGGGCCAGGCAGCGAAGGCCTTGAGAGTGTCTGGGAAAAGGGCTCTTTTACTTGGCAAGAGGGAGGGATGGGACAGTCTTGAGCATGAGGATATGCAAATAACTTTAAAAAAATAATTGGTAGTTGTGTGTAGATGGACAAATGCCCTCAGTGTTTAGGCTCAATGTTAGCAAAGTAGATTGATGTTGGGGCCAGGAGACAGTTGGGAGTCTATGGCCATAACCTTGGAAAGTGCCCATCGCAGCTTCCCAAAGTGTTGGGATTTCAGGTGTGAGCCACCACGCCTGGCCAAATTTTGTTTTTTTGTAGGTTTCAGGCACAGAACTGTGTATAGAATAATAGAAAAATTGATCCCACTACTAATCATGACAGTGGGTACAGGGCATAACTCTCAAGCAACAAAATCAAGGGTGCAAAAATACTTCTGCATTTTCTTTAAACCAAATTAATTCTGACTTGAAGCTATCATCCTGTGTGTCATTGAAAAATTCCATTGTAATCATAGAGGGGATGCTCCTCTGAATATGGATGCAGCAGACTCTAGAAGGATTATGTGGTAGGGGATGATGGGGATGGGCCTCTGGTCTCTTGTGGTGCTACTGCCGACATCCTTACCGTCCCTGCCCACAGTGGGATGGTACCACAAAGGCAAATTTCTGTACCACAAAGACAAATACGTCAAGAGGTGGAGTATTAGAGGGTCCTCACTTTACAGAGGAGGAGACTGAGTCACAGAAGGTTAAGGAACTTGTTCAGGTTAAGGATTAGAAGACCCTTGCTCTAACCACTAGTTTATCCCACCTGTGTAACTAGGGTGGGAGGAGAAGGAAGGAGCAGAAACACACAACACACAAAACCTGGAGAGGACAAAGAAGCTGGAGGGGACAGACATGATGTGATGTGAAGGTGCAGAACGCTTAACAGCGACTGGGTTTCTCCAGGTTTTCATGTTTGTTTTAGACAGGGTTTCACTCTGTCATCCAGGCTGGAGCGTGGTACCATCATAGCTCACTGGAGCTTCAAACTCCTGGGCTCAAGTTATCCTCCCACCTCAGTCTCTCAAGTAGCTGGGACTACAGGTGTGCATCACAGTGACCGGCCAGTTTTAAAATATTTTTTTGTACAGATGGCTGTCACTGTGTTGCCCAGGCTGGTCTCAAACTCTTCCCACCTCAGCCTCCCTACGTGCTGGGATTACAGACGTGAGCCACATTGCCCAGTCCATTTTTATTACCTTTACCTTTTAATTATAAAATTAATAAATGTTTATCACATAAAATGTCAAATTCAAAAAGGAAAATGAAAAAGAAGAGATACTATCCATGTTTCTACCACCCAGAAGCAAAAGCGATCCTCCTTTGACACGCTTCTTTACAATCTATTTTTTTCTACGGTACCTTACATGGTCAAGGGTATTTTATTATATTTAACATTCTATCCTGATGTATCAAAGCTTAAAGTTATGTCAAGCCTTCCCCTTGTTATTCAACATGCTTTGAAGCATTATTTGTCATGGTTGTACAATATTGCATTGGATGGGCACCTCACTTACTTTTCTTTCTTATGAATGTCCTGCACATTCAGGTTGTTCCCCAGTGGCTTGCTATTATAAATTGTACTGTGACAAACAAGTGTACAAGGAATTACCTCTGTTTTGGATAATTTCCTTGGGATAATCTCCCAGAAACTGAATTACCAGACATAAGCATTTTTTTTGTTGTTGTTTTTTGAGATAGGGTTTCACTCTGTTGCCCAGGCTGGAGTACAGTGGCATGATCAAGGTTTACTACAGCCTGGAGTTCCTGGGACAGCCTCCCAGGTAGTTGGGACCACAGGCATGCATCACCACACCTGGCTTTTTTTTTTTTTTTTTTTTAATTTTTAGTAGAGATGAGGTCTCACCATGTTACCCAGGCTGGTCTCAAACTCCTGGGCTCAAGCCCTGGGCTTGCCTCAGCCTCCTGTAATGCTGGGATTATAAGCGTGCACCACCATGCCTGATCTGACATAAGCATTTTTAAGGCTGCTGATATGTCTATTGCTACATTTCTTTCCCGTGCTAAAAACCATGAATAAACATCAGTGAAGCATGATCTTCAAAACCTTTGCTAATCTGAAAAGTGGAGATGACAGCTCATTGTGGCAGTCTGCCTCTGGATCTCATTTATTCCTCAGAATGATCCTGTGAAGAAGGCTTCATTGCTTAAAATGTTATTATTAATAATCTCTTTAGTATTTTATTTTTAAATTGACAAACAATTGTACATATCATAGGGTACGTAGTAATGTTTGGATCGCTACATTCTATAGTGATCAGAGTAATTAACATATCCAACATCTCAAACATTTATCATTTCTTTGTGTGGGGAACATTCAATATCCCCCTCCTAGTGATTTGAAACTACATAATAAATATATTATTGTTACCTAGAGTCATCCTGCAGTGATACAGGACACTACAGCTTACTCCTTCTGTCTAGCTGTAATTCTGTGTCCTTTAACAAATCTCTCCCCATCCCTCCCTTCCTCCGACCCTTCTTAGCCTCTAGTATCCTCTTTTTTACTTTTTACTTCTATGAGCTCAAAAATAACGTTAATCTTAATGAATGAGGTCTTGGGAACCCTCTTAAGTTTTGCCCCTGAGGCAAGTACCTCACTTACCTCACCCTACTCCTCCCACTGTGCAAATGAGGAACCCAAGAGTGAGAAATGGAATAGCTTGATTAAGGTCACACAGCTAGCAAGTCTCTGTGGGATTCAAAGTCCGATACGTGTGACTCCAAAGCCCTGCTTCTCTCCACTGGGCTATCTCGGTGCTTCACTCTTCGTTTTCCAATGTGAATGATGAGGAGAGAGAAGAAAGCATGAACAGATCTGAGAAATGGAGGAGGAGGAGAAGGGGGAGGAGGAGGAGCCGCCGGTCTTTATTGGTATATAAGTGTGCATGGTGGTTTGGCGTGGATTTGGCGGCACGGGAAAACCCCAAGTCATGGGTATATTGCAGGAAGCCAAAAATTCAGTTCTAGCACCCAGGAAAGTGTGGCTGAATGTATAAGAGGCCAGGCCATGCAAGTCAGGAAAGGAGAGCCAGTGTCCACCAAATGGAAAGCTCCAGTGTTTACTGAATTTGAAAGCAAAGGCCAGGTTAGACCCAGAACAGAATGTGACCATGCAGACTTCCCTGGAAGGGCCACACATGATCGGGTCACAATCCCGAGCCTGCTGCCAGATGCCCGGGGTCATTGCAGGAGCGCAGAACCAGCTTGGGTGATGAACACAGGCCCAGACGGCCACGGAGCTTTATGGCCAAGGAGAATTTCAGAGGCCCTGGCATGAGGTGATTTAGCTTGCATTGGGCACAGAGGCTCATTTTGCAGGAAGTGGAACATAACTCTTGGAGTGGAAATAGGTTGAGGACTCTCCCGCTGCGTCTCAGTTTCCTCTGTTCTGACAGGCTGCATTTCTAGTCTTCAGGCCACTGCCAAGAGCTACGCCCCCGGCAGTAGATCCAGCCTACTCTTTAGTCTCCTCTTGCTTCTCACCTCATTAGGATCTGACACATCTTTTGTGATGAGGAACCCTGGGGAGGTAATAGATGCTTCTGGCCTTGGTTGAATAGGGGCAAGGTTAGCTTCGAAAAGAGGAGCAACCTTATCATCAGCACTTCTGTTTCTAAGCTCTGCAGATATGGCCTCAAGAGCATTGGAGAAGCCCAGCCCTCCAGGCTTTCTGCTGAGAGAGAAATTTCCACCTTGCTGCACAGTGTGGCTGGAGAAGGATGTCTAGGGAGCCTCGCCCACAAGCTGTGGGTGTACCGTCTCCTCCAGGTGTTGCCGATTCCATCCCCCAAGCAGGAAAGCCACTGACTTGGACCAAATTAGTAACCCTACAGAGGAAATCCCTAATGAAGATCCCCTGGTGAGAAAGATTTTCGAAATCTGTACTAAGAAAAACGGTTTCTTCTGTGGAACTGTGTTGAGGCAACTTAAATTCCAATGAAATAAGACAGTGTTTCTAGATTCTTTCATCGTAAATGAGAACTCATCTTTCCCTTTTCGCTCTGGCTTCCAGGAAATTCAACACTTACAGCAGTTACATTTTCTTTATGGTGGACATATTTGTAGGCTCCTTTTTCGGGGGCTGGCTTTTCTATTTGCATTGTCTTGTTTCATTTGTAACTTAAATTGCCTCAGTCCTCTGTAGACATAAACAGCATAGAAAATTAAATGCATCATAATAAAGTGAAGTACCGCCCTCCCGTTCATTCAGGTGGAGGCTGTTTCGATAAAAAGGGCACTCACTGACCCTCCTGGGCCCAGCGGCCGCCAGGTGGCACCAAAGCTTCCCCACAGCCACCTTCAGGGATGTGATTTGGCCTGAAAGCATTTTTGTTCAATGGGCAATTTCTTGGGCTGTGCCACATACATTTAGAGTGACGCCAATCCAAAATGCTCTGGGTTTAGTTTTAGGGACTGGGCAAGGCTGACCTAAGGGAGCCAGGCAGCCTCTTTCAGGTGCTCAACTGATAAGATCAATATCTCAAATGTCTCAAATGGAATGGGACCGCTCCCAGCCGGAACACAGCAGTGGGGCATGGTGAACCAGCTCCATTTTTTTCTTTTTTCTTTTTCTTTCTTTTCTCTCTCTCTTTTTTTTTCTTGCTTTCTTTTTTGACAGAGTCTTGATTTCTCACCCAGGCTGAGTGCAGTGGTGTGATCTTAACTCACTGCAACCTCTGCCTCCCAGG
The DNA here is from genome assembly GCA_963573385.1 of Cacajao melanocephalus. Classification (NCBI taxonomy): domain Eukaryota; kingdom Metazoa; phylum Chordata; class Mammalia; order Primates; family Pitheciidae; genus Cacajao; species Cacajao melanocephalus. The sequence continues at coordinate 128,266 of CAUYLG010074219.1, forward strand.
TTCAAGTGATTCTTCTGCCTCAGCCTCCCAAGTAGCTGGGATTACAGGCGTGCACCACCACACCCAGCTAATTTCTGTATTTTTAGTAGAGACGGGGTTTCACGATGTTAGCCAGGCTGGGCTCGAACTCCTGACCTCAAGTGATTCACCCACTTCGGCCTCCCAAAGTGTTGGGATTACAGGTGTGAGCCACTGTGCGTGGCTTATGGCTCCATTTTTCTATGCTGCCACCACAGATAACAGGGGGCAACACCCTCACCACAAACAGTTTGCTGAGGTTGTCAGTGGGGCCCGGAAGGGGTCTTTTTGCTTTCACCATGTGGTGACTTCAGTCTGAAATGGGTATCCTGCTCCTCACAGTGGGCGCATCACTGGACACCAGTCCTCACCCCTCTAAGATGGAGATGGTTAAAAAGAACCAAGCTTGCTGACATTACCATTCACGTTTGCCTCCATTATTCACTCAGGGAAATGAGATCTTTTAAATCCATTTTGTAAATAGACCTCTGTACCCAGGACTAGAAAAAGCCTTCAGTAAAAGGTGGAAGAATGTACCTATATATAATCTTTAAATTTAGGTTCCTGACCCTTCATGGTTCCATTTGTTATAATAATAGTGTGTCAAAAGGCGTTTCCCTTGAAAACCCAATTTATTCATGTCAGTTCTCATGCTATTTTCTGAAAAATCTCTTACAGGAATTCCATGAGTCTATTCAGGTGCCTCTTGGCTGACAGTTTGGAGAACTAGTTCATCTACGGAAAGTAGAAAGACAGGCCAGGCGTGGTGTCTCATGCCTGTAATCCCAGCACTTTGGGAGGCTGCAGTGGGAGGATGGCTAGAATCCAGGAGTTTGAGACCAGCCTGGGCAACATAGTGAGACTCTGTCTCTGCAAAAAATAAAAAATTAGTGGGGCATAGTGGTGCACCTGTAGTCCCAGCTACTCAGAAGGCTGAGGTAGGAGGATTGCTTGAGCCTGGGAGGTCAAGGCTATAGTGAGCCATGACTGTGCCACTGCACTCAGCCTGGGCAACAGTGATACCCTGTCTCAAAAAAAAAAAACGGTGATAGGACGATACCTGTATTTCTTCTGATTTACTTGGGGCCACTGGGGCCAGGAGCTCATTCCAAGTAACATGCACACTAGGTTGTGCAGTCCAATACACTCTGCGGTGACTGTTCCCTGCCCTCAAACCCAGGGGCTCGAGGAGCAGCCAGTATTAAAACCCAGTCTGTTCAAGCACACGTCAACCCTCCTATGTCACAAAGTCTCTGCAGTGGCTCACCCACTGCTTCTACCAGGTGGTCTTATGCTCCTTTTAACCAGCTGAGGTGACCCAAGATGATTTCTGTAGGACTTGTCAGTCAGTTGGAGACAGACAGGGAATGATTTGATCCTTAAAGCAGACACTAGGTGGTGTTTAGTGTCGGCCAAAGTGAGACTGTGAGCAGTAATTTGGGGATGAGGGGATCTTACTTGGAAAAGAGGCAAATAAGGGATGAGACGTAACTGGACCAGAGCACTTACTAATATGTCCCCTTCCCTGGCAATGCTGGAGGAAGTGCACGACCCAGGAAACAACAGACAGGGCTGCATTAAGTGACAAAAACCCAGGGCTACAATCTAGACTTCTTACACTATAGTGCCTAATACATACAGAGAGAAATCATTTATGAGACAACATCAATATTTTTCAACTGAACACATTTATTGAGCACCTACAATGTGCCAGCATCTTTCAGAAGGATAATATTCCAAACGAGTCAGGATCCTCCAAGAGTACTGGGAGCCCTTCTGGATGAGGAAGATGCTACTGGAAACGGACAGAAGTGGGAGGGAAGGCTTTGGTAAATGTGTTCCTGTGATTCCCCCTCCGTGGAGTGACTGCCATTTCCATGTGGTCTGCAGTAGGCGTCCTCTTCCTGCTCACCTGATGCTAGGGGAACATTTTGCATTTCTTGCTTTCAAATGGTGTCTATGATGTCCTTTGCGATCACTCAGTTTGGTAGATTGGACAGGTCTACCTGCCCAATGATGTGGGCAGGTCACTAGGAAAGGGCGGGGCCAGAGTTGTGCTCTAAAGCAGTCCCAGGCGAGCATGTGAGCACACTGAAATAAGGACACTGATGAGGGAGGAAGCCAGAAGGAGCCAGCCCTCGGCCATTAGTCCATTTGTTTTTGCCTCACTGACTTTTGCTACTGATGAACTTGCTTCCCTGTTCACTGGAGGCGGCATCACACCTCTGAATTATTTTTCTCCTTCTCCCTAATGTTTGCAGGTTGCTTTTCATCACCAGCTATTGACTAGGAATCACATTTACGGGCAGGAGGCGGGGTGCTGGTGGCTTTCTAGCAATCAGCTCTGCAGAAAGAAGCTCCTTCCTGTTCTGAGCCCTGTGGTTCTGTAGTCATTAGTCTGACCTGAGTAGCCCATTTTCTTGGCATGACACACCACAGCAGCAGTGGGTGGGAGACTTAGAATTTTTCTTGACTGGAGCTGGGGATGTTGAATCAACCTCAGGCAGTAGCCTAGCTCAAGGCATAATAAACTATGACCCTTGGGCCAAATCTTGCCCACTAGGTGGTGTTCTTGTTTTATTGGCCAGGCACGGTGGCTCACACCTGTAATCCCAGCACTTCGGGGGGCTGAGGTAGGTGGATCATGAGGTCAGGAATTTGAGACCAGCCTGGCCAGCATGGTGAAACCCCAGCTCTACTATAAATACAAAAAATTAGCTGGACATGGTGGCACACACCTGTAATCCCAGCTACTCGGGAGGCTGAGGCAGGACAATTGCTTGAACCCAGTAGGCAGAGGTCACAGTGAGCCGAGATCACACCACTGCCCTCCAGCCTGGGCAACAAAGAGAGACTCCATCTCAAAAAAAAAAATAAATAAAGTTTTATTGGAACTCAGCCACTCCTATTCATTTACATATTACCCATGGCTGCTTTCATACTACAGTGGCAGAGTTGAGTAGCTGCAACAGAGACCGTATGACTGGCAAAGTCTAAAATACTTCTTATCTAGCCCTTTTCAGAAAAAGTTTGTTTACCCCTGGTCTTGAATTAGGAGACTATATATTTTTTTAATTAGAGCAGAATATTACAGTTCTGCATATTAGAGAGTCCAGAATACTTGAGGCAAGACCTAAGGCTCTTATTACCAGGATGGGAAAGATGTGAAGCTTCAGCTGAAGGCTGATGATGGGTAACTGCTGCCTGGAAGGTTGTGTTGGAAAGGGCTCTGAGGCTGTGTCTGGGCTGGTGTGGGTGTTTCCAGAGAGATGAATACTGTGCCATGATTAATTCAAGCAAGTAGCACCAGACTGGGAATTGAGCTTGGCAAACCTATGCTCTTCTTCCTCAAAGGTAAATAGTATCCAGGGACAGCTTGGCACTGCCCCCGATGCCAGCATTTGGCATTGCTGAGGTTGGAGCTGTAAACAAACATACCCTTGCTGGGGTGAGAGGGAGGTGAGATTCAAATACCATTCATGCCGTGGCAGAAGCAGATAACAGGCAGGAAAAGCCAAGGTCGTTGGGCTCCAGCTCCGGCGTTAATTAAAGCTTCCATGCAGTCATGTGAGGCTGGCAGCACACTGGTGTTTGTTCAGGGAGCGTTTCATGTAAAGTTTCCCATTTCAGGGAGAATGGCATTATTAATCTATGTGATCAAAATGCTGGTGAAAATGTTCCGAATCATTTAAAAACGAGAAACATAGGATGTGTGACCCAGCATGGTCACTGCAGAAAGCAGTATACAGTGTGACTCCTGTCATTTTAATATAGCCCTTAGATTGTGGTTTTTGAAAGCTGAAGAATCTTAAGACTACCTACCCATGGTGTTTAATGGCCTATAATTCTGTAATTCCAACAAAAGACTCTTCCTCAGTGATCCAAATAAATTCAGGTAGCAGAGTGGTCTTCTGAAGCCCCTCATCCGTTCCAGTGAATGTGCTGTTGAAAAGGTGTATGCAAATCTAGTTTCTGGAACTCACATATTTTAAGTGCACCAAGAGTCTGTTACTCATGCTAAATCTTTATAAAACACATTAACCACTTTTGTATAAATCCGGATTTTCAGGTGTTGCGTGGCTTCAAAGTGAGGAATTATATATGTTTGATATATGTTTACTTACCAAGTGGACTTTTTCCATTATAAGCAGTGCTTAAATATTCCTGGGGCCACTGTTCTCTGGTAATGTAAATATATGGAGAATCCAGTAAGGTGTGCGTTACATTATTATGCAGTAATCCCTCATACAAGTCACTTAGTATCTCTCCCACATTCAACATTTTGGCCTTAATTGATTTTCCTTCACACCATGGAAAAATTGCCAAATTGGTTCTGGCTGACTAGGTTTTCTTTTCATTTCAAATAATTATATAAGCCATTTAAATTGTATAAACCTACTAAACCATATCTCAAATGCTGAATAGTCAAAAAATATATTTTATGACTTAAGTTTGTTGAGAATTTATTTGCATAAAAATTCCAGTATTTTTCTGCTGTGTCCCTAGAGATATACACCACCCCCTAGCTAAGAGTGGGTGGTAGGCAAATGTGTTACAGGCTCCTGGGAAATGGATCATGAAGAATTCGGTGCGCTCAGAGGCCAGAGGGGCCGTGGGGCCTGAGTTTGTGTGTTTCGAGAACACGAGCAGAGGATATTCAGATGTAGAATTCCTCCAGGTCATTATCCCCCCGGTCAGCCGACCCTGCGGGTGGTGGCACGTCTCCATCAGTCTGCTTGACTCTAGGGGCATTGCGTGGGAGCTGTGGGGAGGAGTCTGTGATGGGGGAGGCGCTGGGAGCTGGGGGAGCAGCACTAGCTGTTGCTGACAAGCTGGAAGACCTTTTGGTGAAGAAAGGGAGGGAAGCCCAGGAGGCCTCTGTGGTCACCCTGCTGACAGTGGGCAGTGGTCCCTCCCTGGAGTCCTTGTGAGCTGCCCAGTGGCTGCTGCATCTTTCGGAGGGGAGGGGTGTCTCCACTGTGCTGCAGAACCTACTGGGGGCAGAATATGCAGAGACCACAGACAGGTCCGAGGAGGACAGCCGCAGGCCCGTGTCCACATCTGTCTCCTGGGCCCCCTCTAGGTCATCGATGGAGAGGAGGTGGCCATGCCTCCGTTCTGACACCCTGTGCCCTGGGGCACCTGTGTTTGAAAACCACTGTGGTTCCGCTGAGCAGGCCAGGGAGGGGCCTCCTGTGGGCAAACAAAACAAGGACTTGCTTCTCTGGAAAGACCAGGGAGGGTTGGGGGTACTGTTGGCTCGTCTGGCAAATTCCTGCTGGTGCCCAGGAGGCAGGCCCGTTCGGATGGGCCCTGGGTGAGGACTGTCAAGCGGGGACTGCTGGCTGCCGCCAGATGTATGGCTTTGTATAGCAGTGCTTGGTAAAGGAGTGGAATGACGTTTCTTCTCGGAGGAATGAAGTGCTCTGCCAGGTTTAGGAAACTTCTTGTGCACCCTTTGTGCCTGTGAGGGGAGAGGCAGATCACATTAGTGCAGGATGGGAATTGCTAAATGCATCAGGAAACACAGTTACCAATCACTGGAAGCTCCTGGCAATGTCATGGCAATAAAGCATTACCAGAAATTTTGTTCTGCAATTTTTTTTTTTTTAAGGAGTTTCACTCTTGTTGCCCAGGCTGGAGTGCAACGGTGCAATCTCAGCTTACCACAACCTCCACCTCCCGGGTTCAAGCGATTCTCCTGTGTCAGCCTCCCGAGTAGCTGGGATTACAGGTGCATGCCACCATGCCCAGCTAATTTTTGTATTTTGTAATTTTTATAGTAGAGACAGGGTTTCATCATATTGGTCAGGCTGGTCTCGAACTCCAGACCTCAGGTGATCCACCCACCCCGGCCTCCCAAAGTTCTGGGATTACAGGGATGAGCCACCGCACCTGGCCTTGTTCTGCAATCTCTAGAGCAAAGATAGAGGTAGCAGAGTTTTGAAGAGCACCAGACAGACTTCTCAGTCTGCGGAGTCATCTCCAAGGCCAGGAGGAGATTCAGCTCCTTATCACCATACAGAATACTTTTTAAAGCACACATGCCCATGGTGCTGAACAAATTGGCAAAAACAACATGGGCCTGGCTGATCTGGATAATGGAGGTAAGAATGATCACAAAATGTAAAAAGAATGCTTGCAGGGTTTGTTTCCTTCCAACCAAAGAATCACAATGAGCTCACCTGGTAGACACTTAGGAAATGCTACTGATGAGAGGACGGAAGTGATCAGGATGGGCTATGCACAGGCAATTTCAGACCAGAGCCACACGGGATGTGATTCTAGTACATGCACGATAGCCAGGACGCAATCTTAGAGTGGTCCATGGTTCCGGACAGTAAATCCTCCATGAGTGAGGGGCTATCAGGAGGTTAGCATTTATCTATTTGTTGCTAGGAACTACCGATTCCTCTATATACTTTGACTTTCAGGAACGGTGTACAGGAAAGGGAGCTGCTGCCCACTGACTGATCCTTCCTGTGGCTCCTGCAGGGGTTGGATGAGAAGCTTTGCCCTATCTCATCCCAGCCTGTCCTTCTGATCCAGTAGCCCTCCCCGGCCCTCACTGTAGCTCACCAGTAACCTGTTTCTGTTGCGCAGAACTGGAGACCTCTCTTCCAATGTGCATTTGCACCTGGGTCTGCTTCTCTCAGCTTCTTTCTCTGGTCTGTGTCCAAGCCTACAGGCCAACCTCACTATGCAAGGTTTCAATTAAATAATAGGTTTGGGGACAGTGGCTCTGGCTTGACTTAGTCTATATTAATAGTATCTGATTTACAAATCCCTGAAATAAGAAAAGGGTTCTGACTGGGTGTTACTACAAAGGCTCTCTCTCTTGGAGGCACGGCCACCTCCTCTCCATCGATGACCGAGAGGGGGCCCAGGAGACAGATGTGGACATGGGCCTGCAGCTGTCCTCCTCAGATCTCTCTGTGGTCTCTGCATATTTTCTTAATCATTTGAATTTGGCTGAATAAAAGAGAAAACAGTCATGAGGCTATTTAGAGAAAGAAGTCCTTGAGTACGGAGGTTGTTTCTGGTTGGGGGGGACAATGTTTATTAACTAAAATGTCCATCTTATTTTTCCCAAAGGCCAATTCCCTTGGGTGCCCTAAGTTATTTTCTTTCTTGATAAGTATGCATCACCTTGTTACTTCTATCTTCAAAGTCTTATTTGAGAAGATGCGCTGGGTGAAAAATTTTGCAGTCCGAATCTGCCTGAAAAAGGAAGCCTCTGTGGTTATTGCTTTATGAGGAGCAAAAGGCCAAGGTTCCCATGCAAGGAATGCCAGGGGACATGTAAATCATTGTACTGCCAGGGAATAGGGCACTGTTCAATTTGGCTTAAAATCAGGCATAACTGATGGAGGATGAAGAATCTGTAGTTTTGCAGAGATTTTCATGACTCTGCTTGTTTAACAGAAATCTACCTGTACTCTGTTTTATTTTTACCACATGATGAAGGTAGGAACCCAGACAAACCCTACATTCTGCTGCTTTGAACAGAGGTGGTACCCAGTCTTTTTCACTGGAGGGTGCTCACGTGCACAGCGGAGCTGCCTGCTGGGTGGGCGGAATTGGAGGCTGGCGTGGTACTGTGGATGATGGCAGGAATCCTGGCTGGCAGCAGGAGGCAGGTGGCTGAGGAGCCTCCACATCCCTCCCGAGGCCTGGAGCTGATGTGCATGAAGGATTTGCCTGGGCAGACCTGGTGCTATTCTCTGGCTCTGTCCAGTGGCAGAGGGGTCAGTTTCTAAAAGCGGGGTCTTGTTGGATTTAAAGACAACTGGCCTATGTGAAGGATGGAGCTACTTTATGTGCTGTTCCCCTCGTGGTGGGTCCATCTCTGGCCTCTTGTGTGCTTGTCTGCTGACCGGAAACACTAGAGGCTGAGAGGGAGTTACTGTAGATGTTTCCCAAGACTCCTCCTCAGTGGACCTTTCCAGAGGGAAACAGGAGCCTGACTCCTCCTCACATGGAAGCCCACCCCCGGCTTTCAGCTTCTCAGGGGCTGCTCTCCTGAGCCCTGCAAGTGACCGCAGCAGTGTACCGCTTCCTTTCTCTTTGAAGCAGTGCAGGCTAGCTGCCTCCCTGGAATCCAGAAGCTCTTTTCTTTGCTATATAAGGAACAGAATAGCATCACATAAATTAATGTGCTTAAGGCAACCAGCCCGGGAAATCTGGTTATATCCCTAAAGTTGCCAAAAGATTGGAATTCAGTAACTGATCCAAAAGTTTCTCCTGCACCTTTGAGTGTAGGCAGTTTGCAGTTGGGGAAGTGAAGGGGTCTGTGGTGGACCACTCAGCCAAAGCATCTTTTTCAAGGATCTGGGTGTCAAGAGGCTCATTCCCTGGCACATGGATAGAATCCTTTCTCTTTTTTAATTTTTACTTTTTATAGGTTTAGGGAGTACAACTGTAGATTTCTTATGTGCAAATACTGCATAGTGGTGAGGTCCGGGCTTTTAGTGTACCCATCACCCAAACAGTGAACACTGCGTCCAATAGGTAATTTTCAGCCCTCACCCCCTTCCCCTCCCCCTCTCCCACTTTGTGGAGATGCCAGTGTCTCTTATTCCATTCCATATGTCCATTGTTTAGGTCTCACTTCTAAATGAGAACCTGTGGCATTTGACTTTCTGCTTCTGAGTTATTTCACCTAAGATAATGACCTCTAATTCTAACCATGTGGCTGTAAAAGATGTGATTTCATTCCTTTTTATAGTTAAGGAGTATTCCATGGTATATATCTCACATGTTTTTTCCAATTGTCCTCTAATGGATACTTAGGTTGATTCCATATCTTTGCTACTGTGGATAGTGCTGTGATAAACATATGACTGCAGGTATCTTTTTGATAAGAATCTTTTCTTCTGAAATCACTACGTAAAGGTGATTCTGCCCCTCCCCTAGTAACCCTGGCAGAGTCTCGCGATTTGTTCATGGGCGGAGACGTCACCCTCAGCCTCACATCTCTTTCCCAGTAAGATCGTTTCCTCTTGTTTTGTCTTTGGCAGAAACATGACCAGTGTGACAATGTCTGCTGTTTAAGGAGCCTGTGATGGCCATTTTAACACAGGGACTAATAAAAATTTGGGGCTGTCTCAAGAAAATTGGGCAACAGGTTCACATTGAGAAATCAGAGTCTTGCTCTGAAGAAAAACACCATGGTTTGCTTCTCCTTTGGGTAGTTTTCATACGCTCACTAAGGATGTTGGCCATGGGCAAAGCCTGTGTTGTCTTTTTGGAATGGTCAGTACAGGAAGAGGATTTTGATGAAAAGGGCAAAGTTCACTCTAAGAATGCACAAAGCCTGTACATGTTCTGTAAAATCAGTGATGTTTTTAGGTAGAAAGTTTGAAAGTTGCCGAAGAGGTACTGAGCTAGACAGGATGGCAGTTGAGCAAATGTTTGCTAGACTCATCTGTCTGCCTTCCTTTTCCTGTTGCCATTGTGGAAGTGTAAGGCTTTCTGGAAAATCATCAGTTACAACAACATACCAATTCCATTATCTGCATAGAATGGCCGGTAGTCTAATTCAGGGTAAAGTAAAAGTACTTATTCCCCGAAATTGGCAAAATGGCAGCAAAATGATCATTAGCACCCTCAATAGCTTCCTGCCAAGAGTTACTTAGCCTCCATAGCTTCACCCTGCATACCTCGAGTGATCTTTCTGAAAGCCAAACCTGAACAAGCCCCTTGGCAAAATCCACTCCTTGGCAAGTTCTACAAGACCCGGCCTACCCCTTCAGCCTTGTGTCTTTCTAGAATCCTAACCCATGTGCTCCGGTAGTTTACAACTACCATCAACACCTCATGCTCGTCTATATCTCCATGACTTTACATGGTGCCCCCAGTGTCTGTGCGCTTAGAGAACACCTGCCACCTCCGGAGACAAAATTCAAGGTGCTGCTGTGAAGCCTCATTTGGCCTCTTCCCTTCATTTGGTGAACAACATGCACTCATTGCTCTTGGGCATATTCCTAGGAGTGGAAATGCTGGGCCACAGCATGAGCATGTTTGCAGCTTTAGTAGATACTGTCAGTTATCCAAATTGGTTGCATCCATATATAATTCTACCAGGAATTTATAAGGATTCCAGTAGCTCCACATCCTCACTAGCATTGGCGTTGTAATTCTTTTTAATTTTAGCCATTCTGGTGGGAAATGGCATTTCATCATGTTGTTAATTTGCATTTCCCAGATAAGTGATGATATTGAGCATCTTATTAGATGTTTATGGGCTATTTAGGCATTCTCTTTTGAGACATGCCTGCTCTTTATGCATATTCCGGATTTAACTCTTTTATTAGATATATGCATTCCAAAAGATATCATCAACCAGTTTGTGGCTTACCTTATTTTCTTATTGCTGTCTTTTGAGGAACAGAAGTTCTTTTTAAAGTCATTTATCTTTTTTTCTTTAAGGCTAGTACTTATTGTGCTCTGGTTTATTCTTTATTTCTTTAGCAATAGGGCCTCCTTCTGTTACCGAGGCTGGAGTGCAGTGGCAGGATCATAGCTTACTGCAGCCTCAAACTCCTGGGCTTATGTGATCCTCCTGCAGCAGCTGCCCGAGTAGCTAGAGCTAAAGGCATGTGACACTATGCTCAGCCCCTTTTTTTTTTTTTTTTTTTTTTTTTTATATACAGGGTCTGGGTATGTTTCCCAGACTGGTCTTGAATTCCTAGCCTCAGGTGATCCTCCTGCCTTGGTCTCCCAAAGCACTAGGATTTCAGGCATGAGCCATCGTGCCTGGCCCCTTGGTCTATTTTAAAAACTTTCTGCTACTGCATCCAGTAGCCATTGTGAACCAGATCCCTGAGGACTGTGGATGACCACAGGTAGGAGAGAAAATAAGCCACTCTTGATTAAGCCGCGTTTCGTCAGGTCCCTGTCATTCTCAGTTGAACCTGAACTTACAAATCACCTCAACAAATAAGAGACATTGATATATTTAGAGGAACTGGGTTAATTGTTAAATCTTCACTTAGTGCTGTAAAGCTTTTAGGAACTGGGTTGCTTGACCTCTGACCCTGCAATTATGTGTTTGAACAAATGTTCAGTTTTGTACATAGCAAGCACTCAATACATTTCTGAATGAATAAATACAAAAATACATGTGAGACACAAATACATATCTTCTAAAATAACATAAGGTAATTTTAAGGTACTTATACATATGTAAGCATATACATATATAAGTAATAAATACCAACAGATATTATTTGCTTATAACAGGAAAAAAGTTATGAGGACTCTGATATTTCTGGGAAAAGCAGTAGCAACATCTAATGATAAAGAGCAACTTTTCAACTAAAAAAATATCTGAGGGGTTGCCTCAGGGACCAGCTTTGTTTAATGCAGGTTGAGTATCCCTAATCCCAAAATCTGAAATCCAAAATGCTTCAAAATCTGAAACCTTTTGAGTGCTGACATGACGCTCAAAGGAAAGCTCATCGAAGCATTTTGGATTTTGGATTTCTAATGCCCAAGTGATAAGTATAATGCAAATATTCCAAAATCCAAAAAAATCTGAAATCTTGATCACTTCTGACCCCAAGCATTTCAGAGAAGGGATACTCAACCTGTATCAGTAGTGACTCAGGAAAATGTGGCAAGGATCACAGGAGATACTATTAATAAACAGAAAAGGGCTGGGCACCTAGGAGTTCTAGGAAATGACCCAGATATTGATCTGATATATATTAAAAAGCTATTCACTTAAGGAGGAACAATGGAGAAAATCAAGGTGATATCTGAGGACCTGGAGCTGACGCCAACAAATCTAATGACAGAATCTGTAAAACTGAAAGAATATTGTGCCCAGGTGCAAACTTTCTCTTTGTATAAGATCTTCATCTTTCCCTGATACTTATTTTTGGTGTAATTTGTGATTACCCTGCTCATTGGCTGTAAAACACAGAAGTAGACAGAACTGATTTTTATATTACAGGATCATCAGAGTTTCATTAAGTATCATTGATTTTAAGAAATTCCAAAAGAGAAATATCCTGTGACATAGTTCAATTACCAGGAGGAGCTGACAGAAATGATTAACAGTAACTTAGATTAAAAAATCCCATTCTTACTTTATTTGAACAACAATCAAGAGAGTATTTTGTTTTTCAATTAACCAGATAATTTATTCAATTCTCCAATTTAATTTTCTATTGTACTGAGGGTATAATGCTAGCTCATGAGACTTAACTTTAGCTAATTACTGCATTCTAGCCCAGAGGATTATTCAAGTTAAAAAGAAAATAAGCAAACTCAGTGGTACACACCTGTAGTCCCAGCTACTCAGGAGGCTGAGGTGGAAGGATTGCTTAAGCCCAGGAGTTTGAGACCAGCCTGGGCAACATAACAAGACCCCATCTCATTAAAAGAAAAATTACATGCATACATGTATATTTGGGAGCCTGACTGGAATCTTGGAGATTCAGTTTAATCCCAGGTTTCTCTAGCTGAGCACAAGTGACATTTTCAGCTGGATAGTTCCTTGTTGGGAGAGCTGTCCTGTGAGGATGTTTAACAGCATCCCTGATCTCTATCCACTAGATACCAATAGCACCCTGGCCACCTCCCAGTTGTGACAACCAAAAATGCCTCAGGACATTGCCAAATGTCCTCTGGTAGAGGAGAGATGCCAAATGCCCTAGGTGAGAATTAGTGCTAAACTTTTGTATTATGAAAACGTAATGCCATTGCATACACCTGAGGGTCTAAGTTCTCTGGGAATGTCTCCCTATCATTTTTTGAATTAATTTTATTTTAATAAACTGATATGTAAACAGTTTTAAAAACAAAGTATGTTCTACAAAGCTTATAAAGTGAGGGGAGGAAGAGCTTTTACCCTTATCCAAGTCTTATTTCTTAGAGTAGTGCTGTCTATAGAACTCTGTGCAATGATGTTTAATATCTGTGCTGTCTGATATGGCAGCCACTAGCCTGCCAGTTCTCCCCAGAGGGGACTCCCTCAGCCTCCTGCCTGGTAGGTGTTAGGTACCTGGCAATACCGGAAGTACAATACAGAACTGCACTTCTTTCTCCTGGGCTTGGTGTGGTACTCCCACCCTTGACTGTGCTTGGTGTGCTGTGGTCTAGGTCCATTGCACTGGTCCACCTTTCCAGAGAGTAAGCTTCATCCTGATGGGAAGGGAAGAGGTACCTGATCTGGGGGTTCAACTGCTGTGTGTGTGTGTGTGTGTGTATGTATGTATGTATCATAAAGCTCTATTTACAAAAATAGGTGGCGGACCAGATTTGGCCTGTCTTTAATTTGTTGCTCCTGGTCAGTTGCTTTCTGTACAAACTTCTAAACCAAGTTTCCCACTCTCTCATCTAGGCATAGACACTGTCTGTCTCCCTTTTAGCCTGGCCATCTCCCTCTTGCCCCTTTCTTAGGGCCCAGGCCTACAGATTCAAGTCTTGGCCATTTGGTGGCTCAGAATGATAAAGACAAGAGACAATCAGTGAGGGCAGGAGGGGAGTGTGGTTTAGGGACTCTTGATTTGGTGGGGAACAGAGGGGAGGTGTGCTCCCAAAGCCAACCTACTGACCTCATGTGCCCCCAACTTCCTTGTAAGAAGGTAGCAGGGAAAGGATATTCTGGTTTTGCTGAACTGGGCCACCCAGCATGCCTTGAAGAGGGAAGTGGCTGGTCTCACAGCTGGAACTTGTCTGAACTTTAAGTGTGAGATACTTATCACCATTTTTGCTTTTTAGCCTCGACTCCAATCACTAATTCAGGGAAAACTGAGCCCCTACTACTTCACATAATAAAAACTGATTACAGGCCAGGTGCGGTGGCTCATACCTGTAATTCCAGCACTTTGGGAGGCCAAGGCAGGTGGATCACAAGGTCAGGAGTTCGAGACCAGCCTGACCAAGATGGTGAAACACTGTCTCTGCTAAAAATACAAAAATTAGCCAGGTGTGGTGGTGGATGCTTGTAATCCCAGCTACTCAGGAGGCTGAGGCAGAAGAATCACTTGAACCCAGTAGGTGGAGGTTGCAGTGAGCCAAGATCGCACCACTGCACTCTAGCCTGGGCGACAGAGCAAGACTCTGTCTCAAAAAAAAAAAAAAAAACCCGAAAACTCAAAAGCAGTGCTATTGCAAGGCTGAGCTAGCTGACCATATCAGAGAAGGATCCACACCTAAACTGTGGTAACACCAGTGAGTTAATCTCCTCAACACCTTCACAACCTTCTACTGGACTTGGCCAGGTTATATTACTGCCCAGACTGCAGCTGGCCATCACAGTCCCCACCTAAGCATCCTCCACCCTGGCCACCCACAACATCATTAGAATCAGTGAATACAAGTATTTGCCAGGAAAGATACTAGCAGAGTCTTCAAGGCTGATGAGATTGTCATGAAGTCATGCCAAGAGGAATAGAAATGAGAGCAGAATTTATTGTATTATGTGGGTCAGTACTTTGCAATCCTGGTTACACATAAGAATCACCCAGGAAGCTTTAAAAAGAAAAAAAACCAAAAGCCTCTCCAGAGCAACTGAAACAGAATCTCTGGGGTGGGTCCCAGTCATCAGTTGAAAAGCTCCCCAGGTGATTTGAATTAATGTGCAGCCAGACCAAGGTCAACTTCCTGATTTTCCCTTCTGCCTAGCCGGCTTGACTTCTCTTGTTCTGGTCTGGGGCCCTTCTCTGTTTTTATGGCTACTGAAATTATTTTATTCTGAATGACCTTATATTTTCATGACTATTTACTCTTCAAAACTTAAAAACTCTCTTTTTTACTCTCTGTGAATAAACTTTTACAACCTCCCAGCTCCAAAAATCTGTGATTCTGGAAAGCTGTAAAAATGGAGACCTAGAAAAATCGTGCCCGTATAATATGCGGTGAGAAAGCTAGCGGGAGAGGTGGCGCCAGCATGCAGGAGTGTTCCTTTCCTTTTGTCTTATCCCCTAGGATGGTAACTCCTTTAGCATTCACATTTTCCCCCTTTGTATACAATTATCTTGGCTAAAGTATGCTGAACTTGTCCTTTCAATTAACCTCTGTCTGGAACATGATATGGATAATGGAAATTCCGGAGAACGAGTTTCCACTGCCACATTCCCCTCTCTATAAATTTTTATTTTGTTCTTATCTGCAAATCTGTTTAAATAACAAAACTTGCTTTTTAGCCTTGAATCCTCATCAGTTCCACCCATTTCTATGGCTTACATAAGTTTGCTCTTACAGTATTATCTGTTAGCTCACTTAAAACAGAACTATTGAATATATTTAAAATGCTTATGCCAAAAACACAGGCTGCCTCTATCAGATCAACTAACCGCCCACAGAACAAAGACCCAGGCTGAACAAACAAACGGTCCATCCAGACTTCCTCAGAATACGTGGACGTCATGGCCGTTGTAGATTCTAAAGAGTAACTATAGGTCTAATCTTTTCCATAAATCTGCGTAAGAGGGGAAAAGGTTGATTGTTGAGATTAACCTTGGACTAACAATACCTCTTCTCAGCAAATAGAATTTAGGACAGCATCTCAAAGTTCCATGGGTTAGTAAGATGCATGCCAAGAATAGGTCAAGAACTTGCTGTGGCTATTCTGTTAACTGCAAAGCAGCAGTCCTTAGGTGCTCTCCTGGCCAGAATTCTGTGTGGGCTTTCTTGAGTGGTAAAAAGCAAGTAAGAACATTATAAATTAAAAAAAAATCCCATCTTTGAAGTGCATAGTATTTAAGACACAAATGCAGAAACAGAAGGACCTAAAGGCGGGGCAACTTGGTAGGTGTTCGAAGAATATGTCCATTAACTAAGCATAAGCATCTTCACCAGAGACAAGATGGGATGAAAATACGTTGTAAAGAACGAGTTATGTCAAGTTTGCATTTTCAGATATGGCAGCAACCTCATATATAGTCAGTGGGCTATTTGCCTGAAGAAGTACCAGCCTCCTAACCTGCTGGGAACCCTAAGGCTAGAGGATGATCTGGGCCTGGGGTCTCTGATTCAGACTGGGCCTACACTGGAGTTGCAAAGGGCCTTCAGAGAGACAGCCCAGAACCCCATGTCCACAGGATCTGGGAGAACCCAGAGTAAACAGGTCATCTTCAGGAACACTGTGGGTGAGAACCGGTCCCCAGAACTGTCTCACTGATTCTAAATTCACTCAGGACAGTAGCTGTACCTAAGCAGTCCTGGCTGGGATTGAACTAACCCTCCATTAGTTACTTAGGGTGGGGGTTTATATAATCAGATAAAATTCTGGAATATCAAGGTAGGTTTTCTGATCTGCTTTTGGGCACAGAAAAAAATCAAAAACAAAAAACTTTTAAAAATTAGCATTTAATTAATTAAAGTTACTAATTTCGAGCTCAATTTTCCCTTAAACTGATTGAGTTCAACTTACAAATCTTATTTTACTAATAAGTCTAGCAAATGTTAATAATTAATTATTTTTTAAAAGGGCTTTGTAGCTTAATTTCCTTTAACATCTTAAACTTCATTTATACATTTAATGCATCGATTTTCTTTTTAAGTAGTTCATTGGTCTCATTAATAAATAAAATTTTAAAGTACTTAAGTGACTCTTGTAAATCTGATCAATTCAACATATAAACATGGTGACAATTAGATCCTCTTAACTGTTTCAATGTTACAAATTTACTAAAACTTTGCTGTCATATCCCTCAACTTAAAAGTACAAATCTAAATCAATTCTAAGCTACATTTTAAATTGGAATCACAAGGTTGACCTCTTAATAGGTCAAATTCTCCAAAACACAACAAATTCTTAAAATACCAAACATGAGCAAATTGTTTCTCAGCTATCACAAAATGTTAATATCATGTATTTTTACTGTATTATTTCTATTAATTCTAAATTTTTCTGGGATTAAGTGTCCATTAAGGAGGTAATTATATCATTCCTAACAGTTTGGTATTGCCTTCCTAGCTGACTGAGGTTGTACACGGACAGCAATTCTGGCCAGGGGGCATCCCAACGTGGAGGGACACACAGCAGCCTCTCTTATGGCTTCTGTAACAGGGATTCAGAACAGAAAAGGGCCGTGCACACAGCCCATCTCTCTGCACTTGACTCAGATTGCGGCTGACTTCCGTCGTGGCTTCATTGGCTCTGCATGTCTTTGTTTCTCCTAAGATGCCTACATCTTACTCAGCTGGATTCTGCCTCTCTCTTGAGGCTCTGCTGCCTCTGTAGCCCTCTGATAACATGGTGTTCCTGAGTTAATGGAAGAGAGGAGCTGGTTGAACCTGGAAGCCCCAGATGTTTGAAATGTCCCATTTGAGAATGATACTAAAGGAGCAACCCCAAACCAGCCAGGCAACTGAAGAGAAAAGCAGGTTTAGGAAAGAAAGCCACTAAAGGTCCTCATAACTTGGCAATCAACACCATTAGACTTAAGCGGATCTTGGAAAGCAATCTGCTTTATTGGCATCTGGGCCCTACACCATGGTGTCCTCTTGTGGCCATGCATAGGCCTGAGGTCCCTTTTGCACCTGTTCAGGCTACAGGACCCTGATCCTGCCATCTAAGTGACTGAGCCGGGCTAGACACCTGACCTAATGAAAAGCAACTAAAAGACCGAACTGAGCCAACTGGATTCTCCTCTTCTTAGTAGTGTGAGTTGGGTTTTGACTTTAATCTCCTTTTCACTAGAGGAAACGGATGAAAGGCCTCTTTCTGTTTTTTAAAAAATATGACATTAAGAGAAGGTTATACAATTATTTCTTCACTCAATAATGACCAAGTTCTGGAAACTTCCTCCTTGGTCCTGTTATTTCTTCAACTGTTCTCATTACTCCTTTCCATTGCCCTTTCAAAGGAAAGAGGTCAGAACTGACTTTGTCCCCTGAGACTGTTTTGTTTGTCAAGGACAGAACTCACACTATTAAGAAGAGAGATTTAATGACCTGAGGAGATGCCCACAACTGCAGGCAAGCAGCTGGGGCACACGATAAGTGGATAAGTGGAGCCAAGGGTTCAGATGCAACAGGGCCTGTTCTTTCTCTTCCCTGGCCTTCCCTCTGCAGGTCAGCAGCCTTCCTCTCACTCAAGGCAGGATGGCTTTCTGTCCCTGGTAGAAAACATAGCTGCTGACCACTCCCCAAGCTTTACATGGAAGAGCCAACTTTTCTTTACCAATTCCAATCCCCAGTGTCTCGTAACATCTTGACCCACTGACTACAGCTAGCAAGGCGGAACTGGGTTGTTCTAACATGGCACTTCTGTGTGAATGGGGTAGGAGGCTCTCAGTAAAGGAGTACTGAGAAGGGAACATTTTAGTTGGCCACAATATGGAGCTGACCAGTGCTGAATATTAAAAGAAGGGCAGCTTAACCCTTAGACTCAGATCATCGCTTAGGTGGTTCAGGAATAGCTGTTTCTCTTAAAACAGCTAGATTACATTTCTCATTTATATTGTTCAAAATGAATCAGAAAAAGAGAACACTTTTAGAAAAAATCTTATTTACATGAAAGCTATGTGACAAGAAATGTATAAAACTTAATTTCTTGGAAATTTATAGGAAATGAGCAGATAGCAATAGCCTAAAGATTTAGGTGTGACTTCAACCTCGCAGTTCTAGGCATTTTCTTTGCTTCTCAATTTCAGGAAGTTACTATTGTCTTTTGAGGTCCAGAAAAATCTATTTGCAATTTCCTACAAGTATTTCAGATAAGCAATATACTAGGATCAGACTAAAATGACATACATTTAAAAAATTTTTAAATCCTATATTTTGTATAATATATAATGTAAAAGCAAGGTAAAACATTTGAAAACAAATGTGGTCATTTCTTCCACAGGAGGTTTATCTACATGCTTCCAGAAGTTTTTGGTTTGGATTACTAGTGAATCAGCATGTGTGAGGACAATAATTGCTTGACTCAAATAACTAAAAATCCTTAGGCTTTTAAGGTTTAATAAACAGTGATTTGAGAAACAGAATCAGCATATTATAAATTTTAAAAAGCAGGTTGAACCCATTTCCCCCCATTGGCTCTCCTGATAACACTATATAATTTTTATTACATCAATTGTTTATTATCTGCCTGCCCCTGGTAGAATATAGTTTCATGAGGGCAGGGACTTCTGTGTTGTTTACTGATGTATTCTGAGCTCACAGAGCCTGGCATGGAGCAGGTACCCAATAAATTGGCTGAATGGACAACTGGTTAAATTTAGGCATGACATAAATTCCTCCTGACCTAAAGATTACAGGTCTGTGTTGAGGCCAACAACTGCCATAAGGATTAATGACAGCAGCAGATGCTGTGGCAGGACTTTTCTTAGTCCCGAGTGTCACTACGAGGGCAGTGGTGCGTGGTGGAAGCCCGAGGGCTCTGTGTGAGCAGAGGCCAAGGAACGTGGCTATGCAGGAGGCAGGCCCCCTTCCCAAGTAGGTGGCCTTGTCTTTCAGGAACGCAATTCTCAAGCTTCCTGCCCTTGCCACTTCCATTCTGACTTACAGACATTTTTACAATTGCTATAAACTTGCGGTGTTGTTACTGATAAGTCATCAGTCTCCGTGGCTCATAATGGGCCCCATCACCTTCTAAAATCTAGTTGTCAAGTTCTGCCATAAACAAACACCTGCAGACGCATCTTCAGAGCATTACTGAGTCCCTGCTAACTGACGTGGCTTTGGGGTTGGACGGGTGGATTCTTGGTCACTAATGTACATTAAAAGTACAACTTTATTTTACAAAGGTGGTTTCAAAGAAAAAAGGAAAAGAGTACAACTTAGGTACTTACTTTAGGAGTACAGAGACACCTGTTTGTCTTATATTTTACCTAGCAGATAGCCTTTACATATTCTAAATAAAAATCTGGCAATGTTTATTCAGTGGCCTCCACTGGTGAAAGCCCCCCAAAACCATCCCCTAAAAATGGCTGAGAATGTACTTTTCTCCAATGTTTATTATAAAACTTTCAAACATCCAAAAGTGTTAAAGAACAACATCCCTATACCTACCACTTAAAGTTATTTTATTTTTAAAATCTACATATGTACATATGTTATCATCTATATAGGTATACACATATGTATGAGAATATATATGTAATATAATCTGTATAGTTTTTTGGTGAGCCACTTGAAAGTAATTTGTGGCATCCTCTAGAATGATTTATATAAATCCCACATATGTGACTGAGATGGGCACGTTTCCATCAGCCAACCTATCTCAGTCAGGAAGGTGATTTTTTTTTTTGTGGTCTGAAAGGAGGCCCTTGACGTTGGGAAGGCTCTGGGCAGTCACCAAATTCAGCTAATGGTGAGCCACCTCTGTGCATTTGAATCCTTAGTGGTTTATGGGCTCTGATGATGATGGTGGTGGTGGCGGCGGCGGCAGCAGCGGCGGCGGTGGTGGTGATGGTGGTGATAATAACAGCAGCAGCTAATTCTTAATAGTCCTTACTGTGTGCCAGGATTTACCATCCTAAATCCTTCCCCTCTATTTTGCTCATTTCATCCCATAACCATGTGGCGTTGACTGTGTTGACTTAGGCACACGGGAACTACCTAGACGTCCCTGCCCAGTAGCATTGTATAGGGTTGGGTGTGAGGAGTAAATGTACAAGTGGCCATTTCTTCATGCTCTGAAGGTTACAGCAGGGCTGTCCCCAGTCAGCTGGCTCAGTGCTCCCAGGCCTGCAGCTCCTCCAGCTCTCACCAGATTGCCATTTTCAGCTTCATCTGGCCCTGGGCAGGTGTGTTTTAGGACTATGGCAAAGGGTACCAGCTCCTCCTCAGGTCACCATGTCACAGAAGTTGAGGCAGTGAGAGGCAGACGTGGGTTCCAGCACATCCCTGATCTCCCTGACTTCCCACCAGCCTTCTTTTCCATTTGGTGACAAGCTGATCTGGGAAGATCTCAGCCCCAACACCAGGAGTCTCCTCTACCAGCTCCCCTGGCGGTGTGCTATCCCTAGGCTAGATCACTCCTAAGCCTCTGAGTGTGCCCTGACTGGCACAACCATCCTGTGAGGGGCTTGCTCATATTATCTCCATTTTACAGATAAAGAAATAGAGGCACAGAGGGGGAAAGTAACTTGCCCAGGGTTGTAAAGCTAGCATTTGGAAGAGACAGGATACAAATGCAAACCCTGGCTCAGAGACCAGTCTTTGAATCATTGTTTTGCTAATACACAAAACAGGAAAAATGATTCTTAGCCTCTAGGCTTGAAGATGATATATACACAATGTCTGAACCATGACAGGTGCAAATATATGCTTAATAAATGTGATGGACATCTCAATTACTCTGATTTGGTTAAATGAGTGTATCAGGTAACCACAAGTACTTTGAAGATATGTACAGCTATTATAAACCCATAAAATGCATAAACTAAAATTTTAAATAAATGGATCCACTGCTGTGGAAGATAAACAGTATATGCAATTTTTTGTTTTTTTAGAGAGACAGGGTCTTGCCGTATTGTCCAGGCTAGAGTGCAGTGGCTATTCACAGACGCGATCATAGAGCACTGCAGCCTGAAACTCCTGGGTGCAAGTGATCCTCCTGCCTCAGCCTCCCAAGTTACTGGGACTACAGGTGTATGCCACTGCATCTGGCAGGGATACGTAATTTTTGAAGCTTTAAGTTTCAGTTGAGAGATATCTCAAAGCACAGGCTACTGAGGAGGCACTGATACAGAGGGGCTGACAGACAGGCAGGGCTCAAGTTTCTGAGGATGTAGAAGGTGAAGGGTCAGGTTTTGAGGGGTCCCACAGGATAATGGGATCATGGACAGATAGCAGGGAGAGGGGGAACCTTGGGGGTTTAACCCAAGTGGCTGCTCTCATCCAGTCACTATAATGTTTTATTTAATGCCAATTCTAATTTATTTCCTCTTCCAAAGTTGGACAATAGCAATCATGGGTATTAAAACCATTCCAGAGCAAGCAAGTCAGCACCACTGGCCTGGAGTACCAATGAGTATAGCTACTAAAGGCATCAGCCACCCTTGACTTTGTCCTTGGTCACATGAAACACATTTATGCACTTTCCAAAAAGTCATAGTAGAAGGCCACTTACTGTTATTTTGAATGATTCTCCTAAAAGAAACCTAATGAGATTCAGCATTTAGAAAAGTTTGTTTTCAGATCTGGATTTTTTTTTAGTCAAATAATGAAAATTTCATTTTTTGTTCTGATTTGGCTTCCAGGAAGCAGAGCATTTAATCCCCAATTCCTTTCCTGACCTTGCTGTATTTACTTTCTGATCTCTTAGGACAACGATCCTGCTATGTATATACTTGCTTAAACTTTTTTTTAGATGCCAGTATATAATTTGTAAATACAAAATACAGACACTAAGAAGTACTAAAGAAATAAAACTCAAACTAAACAGGATTATAGGAAATTCCCAATAAGCAGAAGCACAGTAAGGGACATGGTTGACTTGCTTCCTTCCCAAAGGGGACTGGAGGGCTTTGTGTGCCCAGGAGGAGGCTGTGCTTGTTTTAGTCAGGTTTTCCACCTACTTACAAATCACTGAGTCTGAAGCTCATGTAGCAGAGGGTTCACTCGGCCAAGCGAGGGTCCCCCTGAGAGGCAAGTGGGGCTTCACCTCTTGTTAATCCCATCACTCTCCAGCCCCGGCTGTGCAATGCTCTTGTCCCTGGAAGGGTGAGGACGCAGGGGAGAAGAGGCCTCTTCAGGGATGTGGTGAGGTCCGGGGGGACAGAAAGGTTGGCAAAGGGGCCAAGAAGGACCATTCAGGCCGTTTTTTCCAACCCCTGCTGGGGAATACACAGAGAACAGGCTCTCTGATCGGTTAAGAGTCACCCACTCTCCTGGGGCAGGGCTGGCATTCTGGCAGGCAGGCCAGCGTGGGCTGTATCAGGAGCAGATGGACAGAGCCCACTGTGGGGTGGATCTGGAGATCTTCACACCACAGGGAGATGTCAGAGCAAGAAGCCTCCTAGTGGGAAACGCTGTGGCTCCCCACTAAGGGCCCGCAACCTGCCAGCTACACTGACCCAGCAGGGGCTACAGTGGGCCCAGGAGCCCTCTGCCTGACTCTGTGGCCTGAGTGGGCGCTTGCAAACATCTGAGGCCAGTTGATGCTGGTCATGTGGCACTAACTTTTTAAAGTTTACTGAGAGCCTGCTGTGAGCAGGTGCTGAGATAGTTGCCTGGGTAAATATTAACTGGATTCTCATTACCTGGGGAAGAAAGTGATTTCTTTAAGATGACAAAAATCCAACCTTGTAGAACCTAGATTCTTTGGTACCAAAGCAGGGATTCCCTTCATATAAAGTCCCAGGGGCCCAGGGGCCCACTCTCCCCACATGAAGCGAAGAACCAAGAGGAAAGTTCCTTAAAGTGAAGGTAATGTTTGACCTTCCATTTGAATGGGAAAGAGGCTGGCAGCAGAAAAGAGACAACTAACCCAAAGGTCTCAGGCCCATTTAGGAAAAGGTTCTTTTTCCTACATTTTTGGGGATAAGAGAGGAAGAAAAAGAAAAGTAATTTTTAAAGAAAAAAAATAGACATATGTAGCTCACATAACAAAAATGATGTGGATGAAAATGTACCAAAATGCTCTGTATTGGTGGCAGTACCATGAGTGACTTTTTAAAATATTGTGTAACTTCCAAAACTTTTTTGGGGTAATTTGCTTTGATGACTTTCTAATAAAATTATAATTGAAAGTATGAAAACATCAAAAGGAGGATAAATAGAAGCTAACAAAAAATAACTGCTAATGTGGGGGAAAATTCAGTGGAACTTAAAGTAGGTTTTTGGTCTGGTGTTTGAAGAACAGGACAACCTGACGAAGCTGGCCGGTTGCAGGGCAAACAGGATTTGGTGTCTGCTTTGTGAGATCTAGAGCCTGGACTTCAACTACTGCCTCCCAGCAGGTATTGGCTGTGCCTTTCTGTTTTCCTGGGCCAGGATGGGTGTCCCTCCAAAGTCACACCCCATTTCCCTGTGTCATGGCTCCCATCTGTCATGCCACAGAACAATTGGAACCAGCAGTGAACTTGGGGCACAGGGGCCCTCTGGTTCATCTTTTTCCCCCTCCAGTACTGTCCCTGGCTGAAAGGAGTTGTTCAAAGAGTTTGCTGACCTGAACACCTCCTGGAAGTGCTGGACTGGCCATTTTTGGTGTGGTTGGCTTGCAGCCTTGTGTCCCAGGGGATGGGCCCTGCCTGCTGGGCACCACTTGGTACAAGCAGAAACAGCAGCACTTTCTTCCAGATCTACCACCAAACCTCCCTTAGGAAACAGAACCCTGAACAGGCCAAACTAAATAAGCTAAGTGAGAAAGGAAGGCCAAGAGGGAAAGCTGATCCAAGACTCAGAGCAGAAAAAAATCACTTGAAACTCCTCACTTTCCTTCCTCCGCCTCAAAGATCTGCCTGTAATCATAGTTCGTTTCTTTCTTTTTTCCTAAAAGAAAATTACTCTTCCTCTCAGGGCTGAAAGGTGATGATGTCACTTACACCTGCTGCAGGAATATCAAACCCAGAAGATGCTCTGAGAAATGATTTTCTGGGGGTGACTTTCAGCACCCTGGGTAGCCAGCACAGATGAAATGACCCTGTGCAGTCAATGCAGTTGACTGAAATAGCGATTTCCTTCAGAGTCTCGGTCTAGGGGCAAGCCCATGGCGGGCATATTAGTATCAGTTCTCCAGGTCCGGGGACCCTCTGCACTAGCCCCGTGCCCTATAGGCTGCTGTTTGCAGGTGTCTTCCTGCCCCATGTGGATCTCCTGCCCCTTGGGTCACTGCACACATGCCCAGAGAATACCAGAGCCCAAGCGGGAGAAATAAGGCAAGCTAATGCTTCCTGAATAGCTGCGGTGTATCAGACATCAGGTGCTAATGGGATAAATCAGTTTGAGGAAGGTTTGTTCACTCTCCAGATACCTCTTGAGACTTGTATTCTTGATGGTCTTACTGAGCCTGTTATTAATTAAAACTACAAATACTTTAAAAAGTGGCGTGTCTTAGACGGTGGTACTCAAACCTGAAGCAGCAGCTGGGCTATCCTGCCTTAGAGTACTCTGTGCCTGGCAAATGTGTCTAGGAGGGCACTACTGGCCAATTCCTGGAGCTGGTCAGAGAGGCAGAACCTCAGCCCCAGCCCACATCTGCTGGATCAGACCCTCTGGAAGTGGAGTCCAGAAGTCTGTTTGACAAGCCCTCCAGGTTTTTATACCTGCTAAAGTTGGAGATGATGCCAGTACTGGAAATGCCAGGTCCTTACTGGGTTCGTGAGTTGGCTGTGCCTCCGTCCACTCCAGTCCCACCGCCACTTACTGTGGGTGGTACTGGGAAGTAGGCAGTTTTCTGACCTAAATCTCAGTGTGTGCATCTGTAAAATGGAGATAAGAATGGTCTCTGGCTCACAGAAATGCTGGGGGTTAAGTAAGATATTATATTGCACTTAGCCCAAAGCGTGGAACCTACTAAGCGTGCAATTAACATTAGTTATCACATTATTATTTCTTGGGTAAATTCTTTCCTGCATGAGCTCATTCCCAGGCAAGACCAACTCGGGTAAGTCTGTCCCCCCTTCTGGAAGCAAGAAGAGGTGTTATGCCAGGAGGGTTGACCATGGCAGTGTGTGTCTCTGGCCTACCCGGAGACACTGGCTGAGCCCTCCCCAGGAGAAGGGATCCTCTCCCGAAGCCACGTGGCCGACCTGGAGGAGGAGGACTCCATCAGCACAGCCACCAAGTTTTGTGTGGAAAGGACGCCGGCCCGCAGGCCTCAGGCTTGGCATGAGGGGCAGGGACAGGGCACAGGATGGCCGCCCCACAGCCCGCTTTACTCTCTGTCCCTGCTTTCAGCGGCTGGAGGTTCCTTACAGCCAGCCAGCAGATACCACGGCCCCAGGAGCCCTCTTCCCAACACCTCCTGACACAGCCTCCTCCCTCCTCTGTGTCCTATTGCGGGGTCCTCCTCACTCTGCACACACCCAGGAACTGCCACTCAACCACCCCCTCTGCCAGGCTCTCCATGGCTCCCTCAGCCTCCCGCACACACCCCCACCAGCCCAAGGTCGCCATCCCCATCACCTTCTCTCCCTTTCCTTCTTTTATTCGTTCTACAAACACTGGGTGTCTAACACGTGCCAGACACTGTTAGAGGCACTAAGGTGACAGCGGTGGGCCAAAAAGACCAAGACCCTGCCCTCAAGGTGCTTGTCCCTGGTGGGAAGGTGGCCAAGCCTGTGATGTGGGCAGCATGACAGTGCTACATGGAGGAACACAGTGAGGTGACGGGGACGGGCTGGGGCATCTGTGCCTGAGAATGAGAGAGGGACAACTGTGTTTCACTGTGGCCATTCTTCCCACAGATCTCCGTGACCCTCTGGGGAGGCCTCACTCATGAGGGGACCCTGAGGGGAGACCTGCAGGGATGAGGTGGCCAGCATGTGTTTATGTGGGGAGGGAATCAAGGGGAGGCGAGTGTGGGAGATGCTCTGTGTTCTGATGTAGGGTCACGGGCAAATGAGGGGAGAGGCAGGAGGATAGCGGGAGGCTGCCTTGGGAATCCCCTGCTGTGTTCTGAGCACAGGCTGTTGACACCACAGAGCATGTGAGATGCGGGGCGGGGCGGGGCGGGGAGGGGGGAGCTTTTGCTTCCAGGACTCTGAACTGGGACTACTTGTGCATCTAAAGCATAGCTGATTTTTCCTTCATGAGCTCTGAATCATATCATTGATTTTCCATTTTGCTTTTGTTGCTACAAGAACTCAAAGTCAACTTTGGGGCTTATTTCTGGAATAGTGCTGGCTGATAGAATTTTCTGTGATGAGGGAAATTTTGCAGTGGTGCTGTCCAGTACAGTAGCTACCAGCCACATGTGTATAGTGCAAACGAGGAATAACATTTACATTGAAATTTAAGGGCCACGTTAACTATGTAGCTAGTGGCTACCATTGAACGGTATAGCTCTAGAAAGTACATGGGAAATGACATGCATTTGGGATGCCACACTTGGTTTATCTTATTTTTCTATCAATATTTGCCTTCTTCTTGAAATCTTTTTGTATCTAATTGTTTTCATTAATTTTCTTTCATGGTATATATGTTTGCCAGCCATCTGAAATAGTTTTTTTAAATGTGAGATCCACTTATAAATATTAAAAAAAAGGATAACATAGCCATATGTCCAATGTTTTTGGACTAGAAATTTCTTCTCCCTCCCCTTTCATGTAATAGAGAGTAATTAAAATGTTCATTTAAGTGGAGGGGTGCCAGGGCAGGGGAGGAAGAATCTTTTCTTCGATTTCTTTGTTCTGTTTTTCCATCTGTGTGCTGCTTACACAAATGTTAATTTTGTGAAAATTCACTAAGCTGTATGTTTACAATGTGAACTTTTTGGTATATACATAATTAATATTCTTTAACATAAAGTAAACAAACAAAAACATGTAAGGAGAACCTGCTGTGTTCAAAGCAGAATTTCAGTTCAGTTCTATGGGGGATCCAGAAAGACTGATAAAACAGTACTTGACTCCACAAAGCCATAGTTTAGTATCAGCAGGCATCAGTGCAAATTTCTACAAAATTCTTCCAGGGGGCACCGGGAAGAACTGGGAGCATGTCTGCTGACAGTAAAATGAAAAGAACCAATGGGAAGAGTCTTTCCTGCCCCCTCTGCATTTTCCAGAGGAATCCTGGGCAACTCATGGTGCTAGTAACTCCCTGCCTGCCTCCCTGCCCTCCCTCCACGAATCAGGCAATGCCAAGAATGAAGGGAAGATACGTTTCAGGAGGAGGACAGCTTCCTTTCCATTTTATCCAATCTCACTAAAAAATTTATCTTAAGCATTACAGTTCAAAATGGCACTCAGGGAAGACACACTGCTAAAGAGAATGTGGATAGAAAGGTTCATTCTCAACTGCTCCTCCCACCAAGACCTAACTACCTTAATTTCACTGAAGACTTAGATACAAATTTTTACTCTGGAAAGTAACTTACTTACAGAGATGAGCAGGTGTGGATCTCATGCTAGCTATCTGTACTGAGGCAGCTGAACAGGAACCTGCTTGAATGGCCATTACCAGGAATCCTGGGAGAGGAGGTTATGCATCCTTTCTGCCCACATTAATTTAATTCCTCAACATATTACTATTTGAACGAAGGCTGCATTTCTGAGTCCCAAGATACAAATCTTTTTTCTACCCTTTCACACTCTGTTGCTCTAACTTCAAAAGCCTGCACCTGTATAGATTTTATAGCCATTTAAATGTGTGGATCTTCTTTGAAATATTCTTTCCATGGTTCCTTTGAGCAGAACCCAGGCCAAGCTTTCATACTGCGTTTTCTTATTTATCTTATTAGAAGGATCGGGGGGAAAGGTGCTCTAATTACTGCAAAAAGAAAGAAGTAACTTCAGAAACAGTCACATTCTTTTTGGTCTTTTAGTATAAACAATATCCTTTGCATTTCATTAACTTTTACTTGGTGCAACTGTATTATATTTTGCATAAAGATTTG
Organism: Cacajao melanocephalus; assembly: GCA_963573385.1. NCBI lineage: Eukaryota > Metazoa > Chordata > Mammalia > Primates > Pitheciidae > Cacajao > Cacajao melanocephalus. Next base: position 156,755 of record CAUYLG010074219.1, read on the forward strand.
GCATTCTTCAAACACAGAAGACAATTTTTCTCACATTTCAAAAGGGATTATAGAGTAAACGCTAGCATCTAGCTTATTGAATAATAAAACATTACTTAGTTCCTTATCTGCATAGTTCAAATGGAAGTCTGAAAATTATCTAGTTCCTATAAATAGTATCTCAAGGTGACCTTTCTGATGAGAAATGAGGCCTGGCTGTGGTCTGAATCAGTTATCTGACATGTGCCAAATTCTGACTTCATTTCATGATATGTAGATTACAGTTCTGGTGCTTAAAGCCAAAACCAACAAAAATGATGAAACTTTACCTGTGATTCAAGTAACCACAATCCGTGCCTCTTAAGGCAATGTCCCCAGTTCACTATCAACTTTCTCTTTTCGGGTAGCCAAATGTGAAACCTGAGACGTCAGAGGTAGAGGCTTTTCAGAAAAATGAACCCCTATACTCCTGGAACTGATTTACTTGTTAAATCAAGAAAGCTTGGGTCTGGAAAGCATTTATCATGTAGGACCAGATGTCAGATGTTCTGTAATATACATGCTGAATTTTAATTGAGTATAACTAACTATCTCTAATGAGTCTGGGACAGCCACTGGAAGAATGAGAGGAGAAAGAGGGCTGATAATGCAGCTAAAGAGTTCACCGTGGAAGGACTAGGTCAGCTTACTGTCCTTAAAATGCATTCACTCACCCCTTCCAAGCTGAGTGAAACCAGAAGCTCCCAAGGCAGCACTTACTCATGAAAATGTTTAAGAGGGCATCATTTTCCAAGTGATCACAGGATTTCAACAACTTGCTGCCCAGCAGAACGGTGCAAGAGTAGAAGGTGGGGGAGGCGCCCGAAGGAAGAGAACAGCTATCTCCTCTATGAACATCAATATGTATTTTAACATTTCCAGATAGATGGGCTTTCCTGAAGTTCCTTTGTGGGAGGGAAGAATCTAGTGGTAAAAACTGTCTAAGTGCATGGGCATATGTTCAGGAATCTTTAATAGCAAATTCCCTCACTTATAAACTCATTTGAAATCCCCAGGAGCTATGGGTGTTTAGTGGATGCTCAATAGGGAATGACAGAGGGGCACCTGCAAGAATTGGGAGCATGTTTGCTGACAGTGAAATGAAAAGAACCAATGGGAAAAGTCTTTCATGCCCCCTCTTTTGTTGAGACCAGTATGGCCACTTTGACTTGGCCTAGGAGCTGGGCAGAGGGTCACTGATGTCTCCTTCCTTGTTCATTGCTCTGTGACTGGTACTACAGGGTTTGAGGCAGAGCTAACTGACTTGTTTCTCTGGTCCCCTAAACAGACAGAGAGGCATCCCCCCAGTACCTGCAGGAGGATCTTGTTCCCATCGTGGTCCTCCGTTTGCCACCGCCCCTCGCTGATGGGGCTGCAAGGGTTGGGCAGGAGAGGCACGAGCTCGCCGATGTCCCTCACGCGGAACTCCAGCACGGACGAGTCGGTGGGCACCGGGCTCTGGTCACAGGGAAGTCTTTTCAGAGAGAACTGGATGTCCACATCCAGATTAGAGAAAATAGGGAAGATGCAGAAGTCCACTTTCTTCTGGCTGGGGCTCCTCCGGAGAATCAGCTCGTAGAACCTGAGGCTGTCGGCGTAGTTGTCGTAGCGACAGTAGACCGTGAAGCGCACGATTTCCTTGCCGTAGTGCACGGGCCGGATGGCCCACAGCGGCGTCCCAGGGGCCAGCGTGAAGAAGTCTTGGCTGCAGGGCAGGTAGGGCAGGAACCGGCCGTGCACGCGCTCCGTGTGGTGGTGGCGCCAGGGCGGCTGCTGCAGCGTGCGGTGCAGCTGCAGGATCTGCTCCTCGCCGTACTCCTCCTGCAGGAACAGCACCACGGCCAGCGCCGGCTGCGCGCCCTTGGGGGGCTTCCGCCGCCGACGGCACGCCCGCCTCTCGGACACCCGGAACAGTGGGAGGTCCGGGTGGATCCACGCCAAGACCTTGTCGATGGCCTCCTGCAGGGGCTGGGACTCCCCTGGGTCTGCGATTATGTGGATGCTGACCAGGAACGGGTCCTGCGCCTCTTCCACGGAAAGCTCACCTGGGGGCACACGGAAAATGAATGAATACAACTATGATTATTTCATTAAAGTGTTCAGTGATGACCTGTACGGGCTTGACAGAGAAGTCAAATTCAACTGAACTGACTCCAAGACCTGTGATTTTCTGATCCCAAGTTTACCTGTAAAAACTACTATGCCAACACCCTGGCAGCGAAAGAGGAAAGGGCTATTGCTACGTGAATAGTCTCCAAGCTGGATAGGGGGAGGAGAACCTTGTTCCTGCATTTCATCAGGTTGAATGGTATAGGGAACATGTGACTTTATATTTACGTATTGGACAAACAAAGTCAAGTCCAGTGACTTGGAAGGACTAACAGGCCCATTAGAGAAGATGCCATATCATCTTGTGGACACCATTTAGTATTTCCTGAAATAACTGCAGGGCCTCACCCCATTCATGTTCCCTACACCAACACACTCCTCTGGTTTGCTTATTTCATTTGTTTATTTTGTTAACACACACTCATGGGCTCCTTCCTACCTGCCTTACAGGGAGTGAGGCACAAGGTGAACGAGGGAGGACAGGAGAGACCTGTGATTGCCCCCTGGGGCTTACTCTATGGACAGGTGATACCCTGGCTGGTGATGGGTCCGGCTCACAGTGCCCTCTATTGTGGGGGCCTGGACGATCATCTTGCTGCTGGAGACACAGGGAAGGATGACCCGTGGAGCCAAGCACAGTGTTCTTGCTGTTGGAGCTTACTGGGGCTGAGGTTAGGGTGTAAGGAAAGCGGGGTGAGACCATGACTGCCCATGAAAAGCTGCCTTTTGTGCCCCTTACGGGGCCACATCCACCCAGGAGCCCACACTTCTTGAATGGGTCTGTTACACCCTCCCTATGTTCTCTGGCAGAACACTTGAAAGTATTAAATTCCAAGCGTGAAGTTGACTGCTTAACTTGGCAACACTTTCCCACGGGGTGACGGTTTTTTGGCCACACTTGGCATATTTCTAAATCATGTAACTATACCTGATAAAAGCCTTGCTCTTTTAAAAGAGGGTTCTATTTGTATTTCTCTAAGTTTTAGGTCTCATTTAACGGAACGGAGACATCTTTAGGCCAGTTGTGATTTAGGGGGCTACAGTCACCTAGAATCTAGATCTGTCTTTACACACATGCCTCACAGTGTCCACTAGGGGTGTCAGGCATAGAGTGCTCATGTGGTCAATGTGGTGTGATTTTCGGAATCATAACCTTGATCAAGTCACAGAATGAAAATCAATTGTTTTTTGTGGAAGGTAGACATTTCAAGTGGGCTTACAAGTCCATTTCACCATGTGCAGCTGCAATAACATGGTTTTAATTTCATCAGCTCGAAACCTGTCTGAATTTTCATCTCAACTCTATTAGGTGTCTCACTTGAAAACAGTCCAGCTTGTCTTCTCTCTCATTCGCACATTATTTGCACATCTGTTAAGCAATCAGTTTGTACCAGGCACTGGGGAGACAAGGAAGCTGGCACTAATTATGTACACCCAAGCACTATGGGGGTACATTTGCCTATACTCTGGCATGATATGCTTCCTGAGAATTGTGCAGTGCACAAACTGCACAACCACAGGCAGCAGTCCTCTGAAGACCCATAAGCCCATAAGATGAGAACTTCATGATTTAGTTGGGAGACACAAACATCAAAAATTAAAATTAAATCTGATATATGCCTAAAAGGAACACAATGGAATAGTAACTTAGGGTGGGGGCTAGAGTCACTGTGAAGAAAGGGTATCACTATTAACACTGACAGTCTCTTGAATTTCCAATAAGCCACTAACTTGTAACAAGACAAGATGGCCAGATAGATGTTTCCTTAGTTGAATACCAGATAAAATAATCATCCTGCTGCAGGGCCATGTGTAAGAGAATAGTCTGTTTCTTTAAACAAAGACCCTTACTCATCAAACATCCTTCACTCTGCAAGAGGCTTTTGGGAACCTGAGACGCTTCTGGAACTTAAGGATGGCTAAGGTAAGAACAGAGTCAAGTTTCAGCTCTCTTCGATCATGGAGTAGAATGGTGAGTGAAATCCTTTAAATTGTCTTCTGTCTCTTTCCTTCCCACTGGCTGAGCATGTATTCCCAAATTTGTATGAGCTAAATGTGAGCATAAAGCAATTCCAACTCACTACACATGACAAAGGAAGGAGGGCTCCTGAGAAGGCTTCCTGGAGGAGGCACCATATGAACTGGGTCTTGAAGGGTAAAGGGCCTCTCACTCATGATTGCCCTCAAATGCTCAGGAGATTAGGAAGAGTGTTTATGAAGGTACAGAATTGTGCAAAAAACAAGCACATTTGGAAGGGGGTGGTGGGTAATTCTGAGACATGGCAACAGATGCACCTGGAAAAAATGGATTAGAACCAAGCTGTATGGGGCCTCAGCTCAATTCAGTAGTCGATAAGGGGCAAAGGAAGGTTTTACGCAGAGGTGTTGGGATCAAGTTGGAGGGAAGTTGGCTATAGGCAAAATATGGAGTTAGAAGACTAGTGAAGATCCAGACAGGAGATGACAAGGACTTGGCAGTGGAGGAGGTCACATTCGTGGCCCCAGGTCCTTATCCTACTCTGTATCCATCATGAAATTCATCATGATGGCTAGGAAAACAATCAGAATTCAGAGATGATTCTGGCCCTTTGCTTTGCTTGCCCTTTCTGCCTGCCTGGCTTCTTTGTTTGATCGAACAGTCACGACGCTATCCACAGAAGTACAGTTGAAGCAAAAGTAGTGCAGCTGCAATGAAATTTTCTGCCAGTCAGTGACTCCAGTAAAATCAGGAGAAAATACCACATCGCCTAAATGGATTTCACTTTTCTCTGCTGCCTGGAACTCCCAGCAGTGGAGAATGCGACTTTGCTAAACATCAGTGAATGCTCCATGCAAATGGAAAAGGACAGAAAGGCTTTGAACAATCTGGGGATCAAGAATTTTACCTGAAGAAATTACAGATGATTTCAACAAGGGAGGAAAAAGCCATGTGAAGTAAAAGAGGATCTGGGTAAAGAAGTGTCGGGGCCACCAGGCAGTCCCTTCAAGGTCCTGATCCCACCCCCAGCTGTGCATGTGACCAGGTACACAGGGTGACATGTTAGCTAACGGGTGCTTTCTCCATGTTCCACATACATGAACTCATTAAATCCTTACAACCACCATGGAAGGGGGAGGTGCTATGATTGTCCCCATTTTAGTGAGTAGGAAATTGAGGCACCGGAGGTGAAGTTGCCTGCCAAGGTCACACAGAGTATGAGCACTAACTCCAGCATCCGAGGTCCATATGCACCATCAGCCTAGGCTCTGCAGAGACGTGTACTTGCCTCTCCGCTGTATCTGTTTCACAGTAGAGTGGCCAGCTGCCATTCTCCATCCGTGTTTGGCCACGGTGGCTTCCACGTGACCCCTCTGCATGGCTCTCCCACCTCATTCTGACTGGCTTCACTCCCAGCCACCAGCCAACAGCTTCATTTCTTGGATACCCACTTACACTTCTTTCCTCTGGCCCCAGGTCTTGGAGGAAAAATAAGCTAGAAACTATCCTCCCCATTGGCACATGCCCAGGTCTTCACATCTCAGCAGTGCCCTTGAGGGCAACTCAAACAGGCCAGCACCACAGGTGGGTGCACGAGTGAAAAGAATGCAAAACAGTGACCCAGGAAAGCCTGCAGCACAGTGAGAGAGGCTTGGGTGTGAAGAGGCCCAGGAGAAGGTGGCTTCTGTGACTCCCCAGCGGAGTTGTCAGGGCACTCAGCCCTGTGCCATCTCTATCAGTTACACAAAGGTTTCCCTCAGAGCACTAACAAAGACCACGCTGAAATTTGCATGGATGAGTGAATGTTTACAGCTCTGCAGAAGGGCAAGATGCCCAGCCTCAGAGCAGGGGGGTGGGCTGAAAGGCATTCCACCGAGTACCAGCTCGCCTGGCAGCTTGGGAGGCAGCCAAGACCAGGCAAGCCAAGAAGACGAAGACCCGACCCCTAGAGCCCCCTCTGCAATGTGTGAACCAGGGATATGTAAGTGGCTCAGACCCTGCCCCTGAGAAGCTAAGGAGAATAAGCGGTTGCATTAGCATGCTCTGGCCATCACTAGCATGTACCCACTGCACATGACCCGAAAACACAGAGTAAAGAACACAGAACGCAGCTTCAAGCTGTCATCGGGTGTTAGAGTTACATACCCCCAAGAGAAACGTGCCTCTGTGGAGCTGGATAGGAAACCAAGTATTTGAGGGGAAGGACAGAAAATGTGAATAATTAATTGCCACAAAAAGCCTCTCTGCCTCCCTGGAGAAGCAGAGATGATATGACTGTGGGATGTGCTCTGCCTTTATCATATCTATTACATGTCTTCTCAAAGGACCTCAGCAAGCACCTGTTGAATTAGGGTAAAACACAGACCAGAACCAAACAGACCAGTGGCACAGACTGCCCCAAGGCTGGTGGGAGGATGGGAGCTGCTCGCACAGCATTAACAAGGCTTTCAAATTAGTTTGTGTTTCTCTAAGGAGAAGGAAGATTCTTTTTCATGTGATTATAGACAATTAGGCTTTCCTTTGACAACATAAAATGACAACCGTGTTAAAGAAAGCAGTGTACAAGCTCAGGCCTTCTGTGATCCAGAAAGTGTACTATTAGCCTGGGCATTTGTTATATATATATTTTCCAACATTTTACCTCCCCTGTATATCCTGTTTTTGGCCCTTTAAATTTAACAGAAAATTAATTTACACAATAGCAACCATTTATTATGCTCTTATTATTTGCCAGACATTGTCCTGCAAGCTTTATGTATACTATCTCGTTTAATCTTAAATGCGATGATAGAGGAGTATGCTCCCCATTTTGCAGTTGAAACGCTAACTGACCTGCTCAAGATCTGTCTGAACCCCAGATCTGTATTCCTCACTAGTACATCCTCTCACTTCTCAAGGCCACAATCCTTGTGATACAGGAGATAGAAATTATTTAGGCAGATAGTGAGTGTAAAGAGCCCTTGCCAAATATTTTGCTTTTAACAAAAAAGCAGCCCCCAAATTTATTTTCTAACAAAGAGCAGCCTGAAAATTCGAGCTGTAGACATAGCAAGCTGGAAGCTTGCACGGATGAAGGCCAGCAGCTGTGCCAATAGAAAAGGGCTACCTGAGGGCCAGGTATGTTCAACATGGAGGCTCCCTCTTCCCTTTTCTTTGTCACCATGTGTACAGTAAAGGAACAGGCAACATGACAGAGAACCCATCTGTATAATAAAAGATTAAAGTGGGGGGGGGTGGCCAGATTTTCGCATCCTATGCAAATGGCACACCTAGTCCTAACCACTTTTTTACACATTATGAAAATGGCACACCTGGTCCGACCAATCTTTTGTGCCCTATGTAAATCAGACACCACCTCCTCAAGCTCATCTATAAAACCCCTTGCATTTTGCCACAGACTGGAAACCGGCTCCAGAGTCCTCTCTCTGCAGGAGATAGCCTTTCTCTTTCTTTCGCTTATTAAAGCTCTACTCTTAATCTCACTCCGTGTGTGTCCACATCTTTGATTTCCTTGGCATGAGATAACAGACTTCAGGTATTATCCCAGATGAATGATGCCACTTCACTTGGAATCACTGTGTTGGTGTTTTATTTTTTATTTTTTTGCCCCAAATTGGCTGGGGCTCTGAAATCATGGCTTAGCTCCTTCACCTACCTTAGGTGGGAGAGCCTGCTGTGAATGAGCTGGCCATTTCACCTAGGTGGGCATCCTCAGCTGGAGTCTTCAGGAGAAGACGGCAGGAGATGGAAGTCCTTCCTGTTGACAGACTTCCGGGTGCTGGACCTACCTCAGTGCTGCCTGCGCCAGGGCCCTGCAGACATAAAGTGCTGACTCTCGGTCTACCACTCTCTGCAGTCTTGGGCTTCAGATCAGCCCTGCCTGTACTGCCTCTTGCTGGCTGGTGCCTGCCAGACAAGCCCTTCTCCCAGAACTGGCCAACTGGTGTGTCCCCAGAGCACCTACTCCCCAACAGCGGGCATGTCTAGTTGAAGGTATCTTTCATTCCAAAGAACTTCCTGAACAAGTCTCAGGATATGACAAGCTCAGGTACCCCATTCTAGAATTTTTGGGCCACAATTAATATGATTGCCACTTTAGGCACAATTTGTCACTGACAATTTGCAATGTAGTTATATCATTTAATCAAGGAATGTTTACTGAGTATCCACCATGTGCCAGGCACTAGAGGATACCGTGGTGAATAAAACAATCTCTGCCTTCAGAGAGCTGACAATCTAGCGAGGGAGACAGAAAATAAACAAATATAGAAGACAAAGCTGGAGAGCTAAGTCCTACAGACAGACACTTCACTCAATACACACATGCTCAATGTGGTTTCCAAGGCAGCGGCTGTAACCGCTTACCATCAACTGAATAAACTGCCGTGTGCCATTCCAGTGCCAAAACTACTGCCAACACCCCAGTGCCCAGTAATCCCCCATGAGGCCAACAGACTGTGAACAAGGACATCTCCAGCTGTTGCAGGCTGTTTGGTTTAGGAGTCTGGCCATGGAGCCTGGCTTGAGACCTGCATAAGGCTGAATAAACTCCCTATTTGCATTTCTAAAGCCCCCCTCTGTGGCATTGAGTAGCTTGGGGGCTGGGATACTGGTCTGCCAACCAGATCCACATGATTCAGTGGCACAAAACTCAGGTGAGACGGTGCGTCACACACACAATAAAGACAGTCCAGAACACAGGCTGACACTGTGAATAAAGACCAGACCTTGGCTGGGCATGGTGGCGCACGCCTGTAATTCCAGCACCTTGGGAGGCAAAGGCAGGCAGATCACCCGAGGTCAGGAGTTCAAGACCAGCCTGGCCAACATGGTGAAACCCCATCTTTACTAAAAATACAAAAAATTTAGCTGGGTGTGGTGGTGGGCGCCTGTAATCCTAGCTACTCGGGAGGCTGAGGCAGGAGAATCACTTGAACCTGGGAGGCAGAAGCTTGCAGTGAGCTGAGATGGTGCCAGTGCCCTCCAGCTTAGGCAACAAGGGCTAAACTCCATCTTGAAAAAAAAAAAAAAAGATCAGATCTGAAAGGAGGGGGAAAAAGCTCAGGGTGACAATGAACAGAAAACTCACAGAGGGCCGGCCTCTGGACATTGAGGCATTCCCCAGAACGCCAGAAACAAACGCCTTCAGAAAGGGGCCTCCAAATTCCTTCCTGGGAGACGCTATTCATCCAGAATGTAATGAATAACCTGCCTTCAACTCTTTTTCACAGTTTTAGAAGCCAGTTCTTTGGAACTCTGAACTAATTAAAAATGTGTAAGCAACTCCCTTACTCCACCAATATTTAAGACAAAATCCCTGACTTTGTTAATTCTTAGTACTTTTATAATTTTGACAAGGCCTTCGGTTGGCCCGCAATTTTGGGCTGTGAAAGTAGCGAGCCTGGTCGCAGTGCCAGCCCCAAAATGAAGGTGAAATTAGATGCAGGGTTGGAAATAGTGACTTGTGGTACCAGTGAAGTGACATATAGGATTTTTAACATGGACATCCAAACTGCGGTCATAAACTTCCTCAGCCTGAATTCACAGAACTGTCCTGTAATTGAAGAATTGAACATAGGCTGAAATGGTTAAGCCAAAACTTATATTTTCATTTGGCAGAGCAGTACAATAAGGGATCTTTCTGGTCTATAGGCCCTCTCACGCTTTTATAAGAAGGGTGACGTCGCTATCACAGTTATTTCACTGTCCTTTTTGTTTTTTTATTTGTTTGCTGCAGAAACAATGTCAGGGATCTGGATGTCTAATGCATATTCCTGAGCTCATTCTAAAACCAGGACACTATTAAGAAAAAAATATATAGAAAGTAAGGCAGATACTTTAGATACCCTGCTTTTTTTTTTCCCCCACTCGGAAATGGGGCATCCGTCTTTCTTAAAATGCATTTCTAAGCTTCATTCAGGTCCGTCATTCTGAAACATACTCTCCTGATGGGAAAAAGCGGGGAGGAGGTTGGGAGTGGGGAGCAAAAGCTGGATGCTAACCAGAGAATGAGAGAGACACTTTAAATTCTGACACAGTTTGACAGAGATTCTAAGAGAAGACCAGGAGGTTGATGCGTAATTAGTCTGAAGAGGCATAACTGCAGCTAGAAGCACTTAAACATATCTAGCATATGTGAGTGAGTCCTTGGGACCGCAAGGATTTTGAAAGTTCATGAGAAGGTAGTGCAGGCCTGACACACAGCAATGTACCATGCTTAATGATGTACTAAGACTCCTCTTGCATAAAAATTCGACAGTTCGAAATGCCTGAAGAGACTGTAGCATTCTACAGAGTCCCTTCTTCTACTCGGTAATTTCAATTCTCTCTACACCACATTATGTGATTGTCATTTTCATTTGTAGCAAAGTCGTTCCGAGAAAGTCAGCATTTCAATAAATACTAGAGATCCAGAGATGACAGAGCAGGGCTTGGAAACAAGAGGAACAGAATTAATATTCATCTTATATTAAGAAATGAAAGAAATCTACCAAAAAGAACCAAACAAAAAACAACAAAAGAGGAAGATGTTAGCCTAAGCCTATCCCGAGGATTTGTGCAACAGGAAGCTCCAGGCCACTCAGTCTTAACACTAGAGCTCGTGGGAGGAATCCTTACAATTATATTAGTGAAGATTTATTTTAAAAAGGGATTTATTCTGGCAGGATGTTGAGAAATCAGATGAACAATGATTAGCTGTTACAACTCTAAGAGAAGCCGCTGCATGTGTGCTTATAAAACACGTCCTGAACGCAGCAGATGCAGCAGTGACGAAATCCAGCATTGGCTTTGCTCATGATCAAACAAGCAATGTAGGAAATGGATGGAGCCTGGGGACTCATTTTTTTTTTGGCCTAAAATTCAGTGGAATATTGAAGTGCTTTGAACATTTCAATATAATACTGACAAGTCTCCAGTCCTTGTTTCCAAGTCTCCTTAGAAAACATGTATCTTGGGCCCATTTGGAGAACAAACTTTCTGGACATGACTAGAAAATTAAAGATTGGTAAGACAGTCAGTCCAGCCCCCTAGTTTTACAGAGGAGATCTGGCCACTTATCAATGGTGGGTCTAGAAAGAAAACGAACATCTCCCAACTCCCAATTCGGGGCTTTCTCCTTTATACTTCAGCTGAGCCTAGTCCTGAAGTGCCCGGTCTCATTGAAGGCCCCAAAGACTGCAAATAGGAGGAGATATAGCTCGTCTTTACCTTTATGCAGCTTACAATCTAATTGAGAAGCCAAGACCTTCACGCGTGACAAATGTAACCAAAGTACAAATGGGAGATGAAACATTCTAAATGATGTAGAGAATGACATGTAGAGAATGACATGCAGATGAAACATTCTAAATGATGTAGAGAATGCCCGGTCTCATTGAAGGCCCCAAGGACTGCAAATAGGAGGAGACATAGCTCGTCTTTACCTTTGTGCAGCTTACAATCTAATTGAGAAGCCAAGACCTTCACGCGTGACAAATGTAACCAAAGTACAAATGGGAGATGAAACATTCTAAGTGATGTAGAGAATGACATGCAGAAGTAATAGCCACGTTTCCCTTTCCCACAGCTTTCTTCATCACCTCGGGGCCCTCTACCTGCAGTGTCCAGGCTGTTCACTGCTTCAGGGAGGACGGCAGCAGATAAACTTAGTAATCAAATTTCTGAAAATTTTGTTTTAACCCATAGTGGAGGAAATGGTCTTGGAGGGCAAGGCTCTCTATTGCAAGAGCTGGACTTTGGAGACAGAAAAGGCTTTCTGAGCCAGGAAAGGCTAAAAACCTAGAGCAGAGGGTTCACATTGTGAACCAGAAGGCACAAGAACACGTGAGGCTGCAAGGGCAGCTTTTCCAGGTCAGATGCCAAGTTGGGGCTTCTGGTGGGAGGAAGATGCCTAGAAGGAACATGACCAAAATCTGTATGCCAGAAGGGTTCTGAAAAAGGATCATGGATCGAGCCTCTTCTGGGCTGAGCCCTGCAGGCATGGGGATCCCCAGAAAGAACACACTGCGTCTTCACATAGTGGGTGATGGCAGCAGCTCAAGATGAAGTTCAGCTCGATTGTAGAGAAATAAAGCAGTACTACTTTTACATCTTAGTTGCTGACTGAAAATTCATATTCAGTGTAATAGGAGTTTCTTATAGGAGTTCTCAATGGAGAGCAGAAACTGTTACAATCTAACAGATGGCAATCATCACGCTGTCTCATAGAGAGACCTCCCACTTCCTAGTTCAGGTTGTCTGTGGCTCTACATGTTTGAGCCTCACTCTCCTCCAGCCTGAGGCAATGAAATATTAAATATGGACTTGTAGAAAAAGCCCAGTTATCTCCATAAATGACAAAGGAAACACTACTTGCAACTATTCTTGTTACAAAAAGGAAAATTATTCTTCTAAGCACAGGTTGAACTCAGCTTCACTTCCTTTGTATGACAATAATAACATCAGAAGATGTCACGGTCAAGTCCAAATAAAAGGGGGAGTGAGAGCACATGAAACATTGATTCCCTTCCCAAACCAGGTGATGCACAAAAATAAAGTTTCATAAATGTGGAAGAAGGAGAGAAGGTTTAGAAAGAAGGAAGACTGATGGCATCATCTGAGTTTTCTGTTGACTCTGAATGTTGTAACCTTGAAAGGATATGACTTGACTTTTTGCATCACAATTTTCAGCTACTTCCAACTTGCTGTCCCATCAGGGGTTAAAGGCAGCAGTATGGATGTTGAATAAAGATAGAAACTCTACTGGAGTGGAAAATATTTTCTATAAAGGCTGGACAGAGCACTGATGGCTTTGCTGTGGCTGTTACAGTGGTCCGAGGCTGGAGCAGGACTGTCACCAATACCACACTTCCAGTGAGAGGAGCAGAAAAGACTTCCCTGTGGGTCTCCAAAACCCGAAAGTCTCCCTGTTTATAACCTACTCCACTGAGCAATTTTGCTCACTGTCATTGTTTAAAAAAACCTATCTATCTATGTATGTATCTATCCAGATAACCTTTTCTGTACATAAAATCACAATTTTTATCACACGCTCATCCCTGTCTGTGGGAGAGTGAAATGGCACCTTCGGAGAATACCCCGGGAATAGGGATCAAAAGCGTTAAAGAGTATACTTTTTACCCCAGCAATTCCAATTGTAGAAGTTTCTTCTAATAAGGAAGGATGTGCACAAAGACCTATTACAAAGATGTTCTTGGTAATGCTGTTTACAGTAGTGAAAAAGTGAACAAAACCTGTAGGACACTTTATTCACAATAGGGCACTTGTGAATAAAGTACAGTGCGGAAATACAAGGGAATACTGTATGAATATTCAAACTATTATAGAAATGAGTTTCCTGGCATATAAAGATGTTTGCATTATAGTTAGAAAATTAGACTATAAAACAATATATGCAATATACAATGCCATTTTTTAGTAAGTTATTACCCAAAATTTTATATATCTACAGAATTATATAGATATTCAGAAAAAACACTGTAAAGGCAGACACCAAATTATGTGTAATGGTTGTTTCTGCATGGTAGGATTCTGGGTTTTCTTCTTTTTTGCTAATCTGTATTCTGATTTTTCTGCAATGACTATGTATTATTTGAGTAACAAAAAATTATTTTGAAATTAAGAAAAGCACCAGGCACATCAAGGTAAGGAGTAGTGGCAGTTATTCACTTTTGTTTCCTCTCTTGGGGGAAATCCTGACAATTCTGGTAGACCAGATATCCCTGAAGTACCACTTAAGCATTTCAGGGGGAAAAAAATGTAGTCATGGGAAGTCTGCCTCCATTTTTCTTTCCTATCCTGGATAGAAATCAAATCAACATCCTCTGTGGAGTTGAAGTCACACAATTCAAACTTATCTTTGAAGCCAGAGGACTACACCGTATTTTTTTGGCAATGGATGCCAGTGTAGCAGAGCATCAAAGGAGTTGTCTGTGTCGTGTATTGTCCTTACCCTGTGATTTCCTGATGCATATCTTTGGTTATTGCTTTTCTCTTATCAACTGTCAGATAGTTAAGATTGGCTAGCTTTTCAGGTTCCCATTCAGAGGACTCTAAATATACAGGCCCCACACCATGAAATAACAATCTAATGGACTCACACGTTCAGCTTCAGTAGATCCCTTCATCTCAGAGGTTTCATTTGCCACTTCCATGGTCCTACAGGTAAGGCTCTACCTGCTTCTCAGACAAACCCCAAACACACACCTCTACCCTCTTCATAAGGGATCTATCCTGTGTTTTAGAATAAACCACTCTCAGTGGATGAACATAATCTTTTCAATTATCATAAACTTAAAAATGTAAGTATTGAGTGAAAAAATTTTAATCTACATATTAGGTGGATCCTAGAGCCTATAGGTTTTAAAAAATTAGAATCCCAAAGGGAGAGATTCAGATAAGCCACATGTATCAGGGATGATTTAAGAGTGAGCTCGCACAACGAAGAGATGGGCTAGCCCAGTGCTCCTCAAACTTTCAGTACATACAACTTACTGGCCTCAGGGGCCTGGGATTCTGCATTTCTAACAAGCTCCTGGTGCTGCTGATGCAGTGGTCCCTGGACCACACTCTGAGCAGCAAGTTTTCCAGTTTGGTGATTTTATATGCTCTACCAGGCCATAATGCCTTCCCTGGGCTGCTGACAAAATGTGAAGCAAGCAGGATGCCCTGACCCATGCCAGCTGGCATTCTGTGGCTCTGAGGCTGCAGCTGAGCCACCACCTGAGTGGCTGCAAAACCCAGACCTGCCGTAAATGACACACCCAAGTCTGTGGTCTTTTTATCAGTGTCACCTACCAGCTACATGCTAAATGGCTCCAGCCCTAACAGGCAGGCCCGGGAACATGACAAATATCCCAAACTCCCTCTACAGAAAGCCTCAACATCTGGGGTTGTGGGAAGAACCACCACCAGCCGGGCTCTCTCTCCACAGTTAGGGAACACTGGAGTGAGGCCTCTGCCTTCTGGGGCAGAGAAAAGAAACTTTAACGGTGCTCTCCCATACACCAACAGGGACAGTAGCTATAGGTGTACCACATGCCCCATGCCGGGAATGCAATAGATACTGAGTAAAAGCTTTAATTCTACAGTCATTTTGAAGGAAAAGCCACAAAATCAGACAGACCGGATAAGGAAATCAGATCGATCTGTCCACAGGTACAGCATTTCAGTGGTTTCTCACTGGTTTCGGCAGCCGTGGCCACACACTAAGATGGAACACCTCAGCCCCAACACCATCGTCCGACATGCAGCTTCTCGTGAAGAACCTGAGCCAGGGCGGCAGACTCATTCCCGCTGTGCCACAGCTCACCCTGGATCTGCTTTGAGAACCATTCTGCAAAGAAACACGACTGCGGTGCCAGAACATGGTCTTAAGTGTAATAAAAATGGGAATAGTTCTTATTTGGGGTTCACTGGCTGGAAGTTGCACACTCAAGTGCTTCCAGCTCTGTGGATGGTAGAGCAGAAACTCAAAACCCT
The DNA here is from genome assembly GCA_963573385.1 of Cacajao melanocephalus. Lineage (NCBI taxonomy): Eukaryota > Metazoa > Chordata > Mammalia > Primates > Pitheciidae > Cacajao > Cacajao melanocephalus. The sequence continues at coordinate 172,341 of CAUYLG010074219.1, forward strand.
ATGATTTTCCTCCACTTGGAAATAAGTACGCCATCTCCCCAGTGCTTTCATTTGTTTTGTGTCAACTGCTGGGTTTATTACGGTATACCAAACAGTCGTTAGTATTACTGATAAGCCCTTTGGAAGCTAAGGAAGTAAAAATCCAATGAAAATAGGGGCAGGCCTGAACCGAGACACTCAAGGTATATAACTAACTCTAAGAGACTATATTCGAATTTAGAGAATATTGGTGACTTTTCTTTCTGACACTTTTACCGCAGGGGGGTGGGGGGCCAGGGATGGAACAGGTGGATTTTTGAGTCTTTTCAAAAACCCGTGAACAGTGCCAATTCTATGCTAATCACAAAAGGAAGCCAGTTCAATAGCTAAAGTTGTTCTTTATGAGAATTAATAAATAGATTTGAGTTTTGGCTAGATCTTGTGGAGTAAGACTGAAATAATATTTGTTTTGAGAATTACAGGGAAAATATTTTACACAGAAGAAAAAATAAAGACTCTAACATTTACAAATGGATCAAAGTTAAATTGGGTACTAGCATCTCTTCTGACACACTGATCTTCCTTTTCTGGAGATGTAATGAAAAACTGGCTCTAAAATGAGCAAAATCTGTCAATAAATTATCGTTTCCTCTAATGAAAAGCAGAAAGAAAATAATACTTTATTATCCCAAGTCTGAATTTAGCTCTTGGATATGGAGCCACAGATCACATGTGTCTCCCATTCCCCATTGGTGAGGAGTTCTACAGTATGCAATCATCTCTTTTCCCATGTGTTGCTTTCAAAGGTCCTACGTTGGCTTATCACAAATTGAATTGCTTAATTATATCACAATGAGCTAATCTTTCCCTCCAAAATGCTGAGGGGTTGCAAAAGTGTGGTCAAGGCCAAAATCAAAACATCATTTTGCATTAGTATCGTGAACTTCCAAGAAAATGTTGAAACGACTGACAAACTAAAGGGAGAAGGCAGCATTTATTGTGAAAAGAGACACCTGTGAGAAAAGACAGTCTTAGGAAGGGATGAGATGTCTTTCCAGACAGAGCAACGAAGCACAACTGACAAGCCCCCGTGGTGGCTCTAGAACAGCTAGAGTGCCTTTAATTAACCAAGACACCTGGACTCGCCTATGTGAAAAACACCTGTGATCCACCTGACCCCTTTTCCTTCAACAAGAGAGTGTATCCAGAGGCCCAGAGCAGCAGCTGTGCCTACTTGGGGCAGCTTCGAGGGCAGTTCACAGATATGGCAACCCCAGGAAAGCAGCAGGGAGGATTGTCGGCAGGGAGGGAGGCTGAGTTACTGGAGGGACAGAGCAGGAAGCTGGAAAAAGAAGGTAGGGCCAAAATGCAAGAGAGCAGGAAACTGAGGCCCCAGTAGGTTGAAGAACACTTTCAGTGGCTCAAGGCCACCGGTTGTGTGCCTTTTTTGCACAGCTTGGTACGTGTTCCCAGGCGCAAATCAGCAGAGCACGCTGTTCGTGGCCTTTTCTCCCTGACTTCCACAGCCTGAGAATTCCTCAGGGCATCACCAAGTGGCTGGGAGGAGCCCTCTATCACTTCACCCGATCTTTTACCATTTGTGCTTTCTGCTGTTTACAAGGCATTCCTGCCATCACTGGCAGTTCCTAAGGTGCCAGCCAGATAAAGTGTTCACGACTATCCTGAGTTATGAGGAGGAACAGTTTTAGAGGCAAAATTAGGAGAAAAAATAGTGATAGTTCCTGCAGAACAGCCTCAAATGGGACTAGTTAAATCTTCAACTACTTCCTATCAGCTTATTCTGGGGCTAGAGAGCCTCAATAAATGTTATACTTTCCTAAAAACACAACTTTTAAGTTCCTAATATCTTCTAAGAGTAATTATCATTATAATCTTTATTTGAATGGAAATATTCAATCACACATGATGCAAATTTCATTAGCATTACGTGGCAGAGTTGATTTTTTTTCCTGGCATAATTATTGTTTTTCTTTTTTCTCATTTATAAATAATGTTCCTCCTTTTATTTAAACCACATAAGAATGTAAATTGTACATAGTGGCTTGATGATCTCACCAGATTTCTGGAAAAGCAGAATTCTGAAAGTAAAAATTAATGTTCCTTAGCAAGTATTATGATTTATTGAGATTTCCTGAGGGCCAACAGTGTGTTTAGCCTTTCAGAAAACATTGGGGAAAAAAAAAAAGCCTGTCTTCCTTGTCAATCTGAAAAAGGCAAATGAACCAATTGCAACCGGAAAAAATTCACCCAGGCAAAACCAAACCATCATTAAAGAAGCCCCTCGGTCATGCTCCCCAAGATTTTTTTGAACAAGTCGGCGAAGAGCAGTTTCTTAATCTGTGAGGTGGAGGAAAAGAGGCCAATGGCCAGCAGTCCACATGCCCGCTCCTACCCTAGACCTGTGCAGGTCTGTAAGGGGAGGGGGATAAAGAGCAGCCGCTGCCTCTCACCTCAGTCTCTCTACTGTGATGGATGTACAGGCAGCTCACAGTTCAGAGAAGCTTGGGTTGATTCTGGCCAGCCCTTGCTTTGGGATTTGCACTACAGGCCACGAGAGAGGATGCCCAAGCCTGCAGATTTTTATTCTGGGTCAAAAAGAGAGCAAATAGAAAAGGTATAGATGCCTCAGCACTTCCCTGCTTCTTTCTTTCCTTCTCCTTCCATCTCTTTGTAGAGGAGTTTCTTGGACATTCCATATCTCAGGCTCCTCAAGCTTCTGGAAAAAAAAATCCTTAAAAGCTTTCCAGCCCAATCGTCTCATTTACAGAGGAGGAAACGAAGGCCCAGAGAGGGTGAATGACCCAAGAGCACGTGGCTAATTCATGGTGGAACTGGGACTAGAACCCGGGACACCTAACCACACCACCACTCTTGTACCCTTCGCTTAGTGATAACTTTTCTTTTTCTCCCATGGGGCAGCTGGCGTGAGGAAGCAGCCCCCTGCATTTTGAGGAAAGACAATAACTAAATAGAATGGTGCTCTCTGGAGGGAGGTCTCATTACAAAGCCCAGTAATGAAAACTCAGCTGTGGACAAACGGGCAACAAGGTCGATGCTCCTGCTAGCTCACCCCAAGGAAGCATTTCTACTCCTGTGAACTCAGGAGCAAATGGGTAAAGGAGCATCATGTGAATGTTGAGTAAGAACCACTTGCAGACACAGAATAATCCACTTTGTAATAGTGAATGATTAGAATTAACTCCCAATTCTCAACAGGAATCAGGAATCATTCAGAAGGCACTGAGTCGAGAGAGGCTGACAGCAGTGGCAGAATGACAATGAGATGCAGGAGCTGCTCCCAGGATGACAAATGGGGACTGGGACAATGCAGCTGTAAGGCAGGGGCAGCCCGGGACCCTGCTGGACACAGACGGTGCCACCCTGTCTCGACTGTGATTGGTAGAGGCCCTGCAACTAAATCATTCAGGATAAATGACAAACTCACTACCCTTCTCCACACTCAGACCCGTGTGATTATGTAGTTTGTAAGGAAACGTTATTTTAAAAATTTACTTGGAAAATGTTTTTTCTTATTGTAGCATTGTCAAATTGACACTTTAAAGAATTTAAGACTTTAGGTTTAAAAACTGTCTCCAAATCTTTTCAAAAAGAGTCAACTATGTTACTCTTCACTGGCTGCTCAAGGGGCCTTCTCCTGAAAGTGAGTGGGGCCAGGATTTATGCTTCTGGCTGGGAGGAGAGGCAGGCCAGGCACCACGCAGGTGCTGAGGCAGGGACAGTCCCTGTCACCCACCCAGCCCCAGTATCCACTCTCCCCTTCTTCCTTACTAATAGAATCAGTATGTGACAATGTAACCAAAGAAAACATAACATTTTTTCAGACTCCTTTGTAACTAGGGATAAACATGTGTCCAAGATAAACATGTGACCAATAAAGGTAAACATTACTGGGTAGAGTCTCTGAGAAAACTCCTTAAAAAGTGGAGATGGCTCAACTGGCAGGTACTCTCTGCCCTTCCCTTTTCCTTTTTCCTGCTCAGAACAGGGATGTGATGGCTGGGGTGGAGGCAGCCATGTTGTAACTCTGAGACAAAAAAGGAAGCCAAAAGCCGAGAACGGTGTAGTCAGACGACAAAAGGAGCTTCTACACCAGACCTGCAATGCCTTCTTGGACTATTTTTTTTCTTAAACATTAGAGGAAAAATAATCCCTACTTGTTTAACCATTATTTTTCACCATCATGGTAGTCAAATACATTTCCTAACTGAAACACACATACACACTCACTCTCCAAGAGGCTCTGACACGAAAGAGTGAGGCAGGAACCACCAGACATTTAAAGTAGAAAGGAAGAGCAATAGCAGAGTATTGATCCCAGCTGCAAGAATAGAAACTCCAACTCAGAGACTGCAATTAAAATAACGGAGAGAAAAACATCCCAAACCAAATTACCAGTTGTGATAGCTATAGAGTTGTTGTGTTGTGACCCAGAGGACTGATTTGTGAGCTACAAATTGAGCTAAGCCTTCACACAGGTATTTTAGAAAAATCATTCTTAAAAGAAATGTAGCCTCTGGGTAAAACTGAGTGAAATGAAAATGGTGGCATAGAGAGAGAGTTCAACTGAGCTTTCTCTGGTTTTAGGAATGTAGGAGCTTCGGGGAATCAGCGCAAATCTCTGAAGCATTATTCTCATTATTACTAATGGTTCTTAATAACTAAGGGGCAACATTGGGTCTCCAGTTGGCTGAACTGACCAGAAATTGCTCATTGCAGTCATACTAATAATGAAATATAATTTGACCCTAAATCACAAATCCAGATATAAAACTTTCTGCACAGTCAATTATTGCAAAGGAAAACTAAGCCACAACATCAATAAATAGAATAATCCAATTAAGTGTCTCTCCATTTGGGAACTATTTAGAATTGAGAGTTTAACAGGCTAGTGAGATAGGGCAAAACAATTTAGTATTTACTGATTTAAACAATCAGGGCTTTTATTGTTAAACAATTACTTTTGTTAATTTAAAATAAGTGTCCAATCGATCTGAATGGCTTTGGTTATTTATTCAGTAATTTTAATCACTCTCAATTCTTTCTAGTTATGAGGCATAATTTCTCAAGAGTACATTTACCTATACTTTAATATTAAATATAAGCACCTTTTTAAAAATAACCAGAGTGTCTTTATAAACATATTCCTGATCATTTTTTTGCCACGTATAGTAACCACCTATAAGCCAGGAATTACAAATACAGGATGATGGATTGATAACAATATCTGTATTCCTTTTAGCCACATTTAAGTGGAAAAGTGATAGCTAAATCCCCTAATTATAACCTAGATCGGTTATACATACTGATATATATGTATATATGTGTATCAATGTACATATGTATCGGTACATATGTATGGGCATGCATAACCGATGTAGGTTATAATTAGGGAATTTAGCTATCACTTTTTCACTTTAGCTATCACTGTTCCAACTGTTAACATGCTTTGCAGGATTTTGCCAGAGATAGATGCTCCCTCCATTGGAGAGGGAAGGATATTTGCCTACAGATGCAGACATGCAAGGGAAGAGATTTTGCAAGAGATGAGTTGGAGCAACCGCACAGATCTAGGAATTGTGCTCTGAGCTTTTTGTTTGCCTGAGGGTAGCAGGTATCTAATAGATGTTTGTTCAGTAAAAGTGCTACCTCAGATTCTTCAGAGATGATGCTCCTAGAAGCATCCACAAGCAGCTGATAAAGCTGATACATCCTTCAGGCTGAATTTCTTTATGATCAGATTCTCCAGGAAAAGCCTCTGCTTCTAGAGTTAATCATCCTGTACCACATTATTTGGCAAGGATGCCTTTGGTGATTCTTACCTACTATAAAAGCATGTACATACTGATGGCCTCTATGGTACTGACCTCTTGGGGGACCGTCAGACAATGTGAAGGATGTTTAAAAGATACTTACTGCTGGTGGAGGACAGGTGGCTGTAGTCGGACCTGAAACACAAGACCTCAGTGTTAGTAAATTCCTTATCCAAATGATTTATTCAAGCCAAAATTTTAAACAGTCAATGGTAAGTAGCATTTAACTGCTATAGAAATGTCACCAATTAAAAACTGTAGCGCTAAGGTTCATTTTATGCAAAATAAAGTTATATCTGAATTTGAAAGAAAAACTTTAAAGGCACTTTAGAATTCTAGGGTCCTTCATATGAGTTTTGCGAATTCCTCTAATGGGGTTTAGAAGCAGCCATCTAAAGGTTTAGCAAAAGTTTTCAATGGTTATTTTTCTGGGGTGAAGGCCCAAAGTTTTCAACAGATTCACCACTCACAGGTTCACTCAAAAGATTAAACCACTGCAAATGAGCACCACACCATGGGGAAATGTTCTTTGCTGACATAAGCAGAGGATCCTCAGTGTGAGGAGACAGGGAGTCTCAGCTGGGAAGGCTTCCACATTCAAGGTGGGGCTGACCACCAGGAAACAAAGGCACAATGATATTTCCACCGATTTTAGATCCATCTGAGAAGAGAGCCTGCTGGATATTAGAGCAGCAGGATGTGAGCAGTGATAGGGAAAAGGAAAAGGCAGGCTAAGGCTGCGGTGAAACTGCCCTTTCAGCTTCCATGCTGAGAAATCAGCGGCTGGCATTCGGCCTCCATCAGAGTGGGGCTCTGGCCAAGGATCTGCTTAATCTCTACTAAGTTTCTGCCCTACTTATTTAGCTGTTAAGACTTTCCTCTCTGGCAACAAATTTGGTATGGAAGCTATTTTCTTCCCCTAGTGTCCCAGAGTCATTCTCAGTAGGAAATTAATCACTTTAGCACGTAGGGATTTATTCTGCCATGGTAGGTAGGGGACATAGTTATGCAAATAAACTGCTTAATTACGTTTAATTTTATGGATATACATTCCTTTTATCGCCTTAGTCTCCTGTTGCCTTTCTTGAATCATCCAATTTTCATTCCATTGAACTTGCCACATTAAAAAAAGTACATGCAAAATGTTTTTTAAAAATCATAAGCAGCATGCCTCTTACTGGTTAAAATAACCTATATCACTCAAAATGCTGCACCGATTTATTGGTTGAGGAATAAAATGGAAGAAAACAACATGTGATTTTCACTTTTGCAAATGAAATACTTTAGTAGTCATGGAATCAATGAATTTTAAAACTGGAAAGAATAACAACTACCAACATTTGCATATCCCTTTATATATTACAAACTGCGTTCATATATATATTTCAACTTTTTATTTTATTGACGAGGAAATTAAAGTGATACTCTCTGTACCGAGACCAGGAGGTGAGCAATGATAAGCAACTGAAGTGAGTGTGCAGGGTGGGTAGAAAGGAAGGAGTCTGAAGGCAGAACGGATTGACTGGCTAGCCCATGATGACACCCTGGCTAAGGGAGACAACAGACAGGGGAGAGGCAAGGATTAGCGACGTTCTGAAGCCCAGGATTTGTAACCCAGTACTGGTGCATCAAATTCTTTCTGGAACCATTCGGGACATAAACTTTAGAATGATACTTAGAAACATAACTATATATAAACTTAGTGACTGCTCCGCAAACATCCACTGTGGTAGATGCAACAGGAAAACAACTCAATTACAATAAAATCATCTTAAGATGGCCAGACTTTAAAGAAATGTCATGACTATTCAAATACAACACACAATACGAATGCGTGATATTTCTATTTCTTTTATGCTTTCAAATGTGTATTTTCAGCTAGGATTTTCCAAATTCTCTGGAAGCAGATGGGATTCACATATGCATACATTTTAAAGATCTGCATACAGATGGATATGTATGTAGAATGAAATTTACACTTGAAACGTAGTTCACGGATCTTAAAGTGCAACAGTATTTTAGTGTCTTAGGCCAGGTGCTGGGATAACTGATGCCCCTCTATGAGTCCCTCCATGTTTCTAGAGACTAAGGGCACCACAGGGGCAGGCCCGCCAAATGGTCAGCCCTCTGACAATCACGCTGATCCTGCTCCAGTTCCCTCCACATACAGCAGCCAATCTTTGCAAAGGATAAATCTGATCATGTCTCTCTCTGGATGAAATTCAAGCTTGCTAGTGTAAAACACAAACCCCTCTCTCTGTGATGGATGGCCTAGCTCTGCAGTCTAACTTTCATCCCGGTCCACTGTCACAGCAGAAAAAACACAGAAAGTCACCTATAGCCTCCCATTGCTCTCCAGCCTCTGATCCTCAGTATATGAAATTTGTACACAGTTGCCATAATGATGGAGATGATTTTGAATTGCTCTTTTCACTTGATACCATCATAACATGCTGCTATACATTTCCTGTAATTATCATTTTAAAAGAAGTTATATACTATAATTTATTCAATCCTTTTGTTGGTTAAATGATTGTTCCTGGTTGTTCACCTTTACAAAACGCACAGCAATGAGGTATTTATGAATATAGCTTCATATTTATTTTTCCTTAGAAAAATTATCATGGTTGGAAATATAGACTGAATTGAGCTGTAAACATTTTTATACCTCTTAAAATATATTCCAAATATCAAAAGTATATTTACTAGAAATACTGCCAGGAAAGACAAACTATAAAGCTTGAAACAATTTTGTGCATAGTAATAGGTTCAAACAATTTCAGAGAACAACCAGGTATCTGATTGGGGTTCTAATGGACAAGTCTGTACTCTCCCATTTTTTTTTTAGGCAGAAAGGAATAGCAGTAGGGTACCTGCCTTGAGATTTCTGTTTATTGGCCTCACATCATAAGAATTCACTCAGTTGGCTACGCATAAGACATTCAACTTTGCCAGAATGAAGCATGAAAGGTGAATTTAGAATGAAAAATTTATACACAAGATATAGAGCAGAATAACACAAGAATTATGTACATTCACACACCTGACAAATAGACACATCTCCATATATTATACTTATTATTTGTGCCAATAATGAACAGAAAGTTAGATGCAGTCCCTTGACAATATGTTAATTACAATATTACATATAGGGATTATATAAAGAGGTTCTGTACTTAAGACAGTTTATCAGACAGCAGCCTAGTTACCAAATAATATACTACATATAGACAGAATACCTTCCTAAATTATTTTCTAGGAAAATCATGGCATAAGAATAGATCTTGGCATTCCTGTAAAATTGATCTTGATGTTTTTGTAAAACATCAGCTCAATGCATCATGAACCTCATCTGATAACCCTAATTGCACTGAATTAAATTTAGTGTTAACTAGCTCCACTTTGAACACAAAGATAACAAAGAACTAACAATCTGGTCTTCTATACAGCATTTCCTCTTTCACCTTTTGAAAGACCTGTCCCATTTAAAAATTCACCCCACCTATTCTTTTCCATCCACCTGTTTAAAAACTCTAGACCCCTGATTTGTTTGTTGTGTTTTAAATCACAGTGAAGTATCAATTGGAGGTCCTCCAAAGAAACAGGGCATGATATGGCCCTGTATGTTCAGAAGCTCAGCAACAGCTAAGATGGAAGTGGAAGTTCATTAATGCCAGACCAAACTATTGAATGAAAATAATCCATCACATGTGATAGAGTGGCTCAGATGCCAAACCTTGGAGACATCAGTAATGAAACAGTCATGATTGGCTTTTATTTACATTTACAAGGAACTGCCTGTCCTTCTACTTAAGGGATTCTGTTTAAGATAGTTTACCACCATCAGCAGCTGCCTTGCCAGCTTTTCTAACAAAGTACACAAGAGCACAAGGCTTCTTTCAATTGGATTTGGAAAATGGGAGTTTCAAAATGACATCAATTGCCCCAGAAGAACACTAGTTTGCTTTTAGTCTTGGCCTGTATAAGGTGGGTAAGACAGCAACAGCAGCATCTCAAGCAAAAGAAAATGTCTGAGCAGAAAACAAGAATTAGTAACAAATCAAACAGCTCCTTGAGAGGCAACTTCACTAGGTGGGAAGCACACTGGAGACCCAGGCTTCAATTCATGCTTCTAACGAGCCATGTGCCCTCCAAGTCTCCACTTCCCCATCTGTAAAATATAATTATTAGAATACCAAGGCAGGCCCTGTAGTCTCTCAGATGTTCTAAATGATCTAATTACTTAAAGTATTTAAAAGCAACAGAGCATCTATTGTGATGAGCTTGAAGAACATATGGTCTTGAGTTTACCATTTTTATTATACAAAACTCTAAGTTTATCATTTGGAGTGTTCTTCACAATAGTAATAATACGGTGAGACATAATCATGTACCGAGGGTTCCAGACACTAAACAGGCACAGTTCTAGGGCTTTAAGTATACAGGCTCATTTAATCCTCACACCAACCCTAGGAGGTAGGTACTACTATCACCATTCCCACTGTACAGAGGAAACTGAGAGCAGAGAGAGGGTAAGTCACTGGATCAAGGCTTCACAGTCCCTAAGTGGAGGAGCAAGAATTTGAATGCAAGAGGGCTGGCTCTTGTGACCGTAACTTTCAAAATGACCAGCACAGCCTGCCCACTGGCAGTGGGATCCACGAAGTTTCTCAGAACTGTTTCTTCCATCATGCTGCTGAAAGGATGATCAGCTTAAGCAATACCCTGAAAGCCCTTGTTTCTGTGTTTTGTTCACACACCCTTCCCCCAAACTTTGAAAAACCTAACTACCCACCCTCTCTCTCTGCCTGACCCTAGGTAGTTGAGCATTGCTGCAGGAAAATAAATAACAAGGGGAACTTGTACCTCTGTAAATACATAATTGCAAACCTCAGCTGGGCACCCACTCAACATTGCCCCAAACAACTATTGGAATCTCCATTCTTCTCAGATGGTGAAGGGCTGTATTTACACCAAATAGAAACCCCATCTTGCCTGCCCTTCTAATTGCAGGAGAGGATGTCCTGCTTCCTACCTAAAGCCATCCATCCCCCTGTGGTCTGAAGTCCATCTGCCTCCACTTTTTCAGAATACTGACACTACAGGGCCAGAAGCAGTGGCTCACATCTGTTATCCTAGTGCTTTGGGAGGCCAAGGTGGAAGGATCACTTGAGGCCAGGAGTTTAAGACAGTTTCTGAGCAACATAGCAGGACCTTGTGTTTATAAAAAATTTTTTAACAATTAGCTGGGCATGGTGTCGGTGGCTCAGGTGTGTAATCCCAGCTACTGAGGAGGCTGAGGCAGGAGGATTGCTTGAGCCCTGGATTTGAGGTTGCAGTGAGCCATGATTGTACCAATGCACTCCAGCCTGGATGACAGAGAGACCCTGTCTTGTTTAAAAAAAAAAAAAAAAAAAAAGCAAGCAAGCAAGCCGACACTACAGATTATCATCTTTTCTCCTCCTTCTCCTTTCCTTTTCTATAGAATCCTTTCTATCACACTGATTGCTCGATTAGTGCCTATGTTTAGGAAATCTTTCCTCATCCCACTCTCCTCTTTAGCTACTGCCTCTTTTTGCCTCTCTTTTTTCCAAACAAAGGAATCTGTCTTCTCTTCTTCACCTTCTACTGCCTTCTAGAGCCACTCTAATCTGGCTCCCGCCTCCACCACCCCACTGTCAAACACCACTCTTCCTTCACTTCATCATCTCCATTAACAGACGCTTCATGTTCCTTATCTTCATTAGTTTCTCAGTAGCATAGCTGATCTCTCCTTCCTTTCTCAAAAACTCAAACCTCCCTTGGCTTCAGTGATTTATATATTCTTCTTTCTTTGACTCCATGTCTACTCTTTCTTAGGCTCCTTTATCAGCTCATTATCACTGACCGGCCATTTAAATGTTGTAGTTTCTCAAGGCTGGTCTTGAAGAGCACCTGCTGCACGGAGTTGCTGCAGGATTCGAGGGGTCCATGAAATACATAAAGGCTTAGAACAGTAGGTGACACATAGTAAATGCTAAGCAAGTGCTTGCTATTAACTTCAGTTGATTTAGTCTCTCCCAGGGCTTCCATTGCCATTTTTAGGTAAATAGTTCCCAAATGCAATGTCATATAGACCACCCTTCTGAGTTCCAGACAGATATATCCAACTGCTGACTCAACATCTTTACTTGGATGTCTCACAACACCTCAGACACACACAGTGTGCTGAAAATGAAATGTCTCATATCTTGCCAAACTTGGTTTGGAAGAGATCACCAGCTACTTTGAGAATCTGATAAAAAAAAAAAAGTTGTCTTCTCATACAAATTCACAAAGCACATCATTTTGCATACAACTTGAAGCAATTCATGGACTCCAAATTAAGGATCACTGCCTTAGCAGATGTGTCACTTGAGCTGAGTCTTGAAAGAAGAGTAGAGTTTCACCTGGCAGACAGGCATGCCAGGTGGAAAGGGCAGAGCTGGCAAAGAGGGCAGCTTGATAAAGGCCAGGAAACAGAAAAACCTGTCGGATGTGGCTAGATACGAGGCGCAAAGAAGGACCTGCTGAGAAACAAGGCCAGGAGGGAAGAAGGGACTCCGTAACAGGAGTCCGGGTATATACATAAAATTCCTTGCATTTGTAGATAACAGAGCCACAAAGGTTTGAAAAGGAGAGAGACATGATCAGATTTGCATTTTAAAAAATACTAATGATAGGCCAGGTGAGGTGGCTCTCACCAATTTGAGATCAGTCTGACCAAATGGAGGAACCCCATCTCTACTAAAAATCCAAAATTAGCTGGGCATGGTGGCGCATGCCTCTAATCCCAGCTACTCAGGAGGCTGAGGCAGGAGAATCACTTGAACCCAGGAGGCGGACATTGTGGTGAGCCAAGATCTCACCATTGCACTCCAGCCTGGCCAGCAAGAGCAAAACTCTGTCTCAAAAAACAAAAACAAAAACACCAAACCAAAACAAACAAACAAAAACTAACGATAGCAAACACTTACTGAGTGCATTCTATGTGCTTTCTACACAATCTCTGTGAAAGCTGGATAGGGTAAAGGATGCGGGGCAAGCTCCAGAAAAGAAAATGATGAACAGCTTTTTGATAATTGAAATTCAAGGGCTCTATGAATAGATGGCAAACAAGACTAATAAGCATACATTGAAATGATTTTATTTAAACACATGCTATTTTACCTTTAGCTTAAAGATGCTAGTGATACAATAAGAATTCTTTAAACAATTCTGTCCTGTTACAACTACACATTTTAGTGACAGAGGCTGAGAACAGAAGCTCTGGTGTCAGCAGGACTGGTGAGCCCCTCCCAGGAGGCCTGGCAGCTGTCATGCTGATGTCCAGATCCTGGGGCCATGTCACCCCCTGGGTCAGGACTTCCTCTCCCTTCTCTAAGACAGAGCCCTTGAAAAAGATATCAGTTTTAGGTGAGCTCTGCAAATTGAAAATGAGGAGACTAATGAACGCTTTATTTAACACAGCTACAAATGAGCTGGTTAATTTTGCTTTGTTTCTTCTATTCATGGTCCAGCTAACTAGTGGCAGAAAAAAAAAAGCCAAGAATCTTCAATTAAAGTTGATAAATGCCACTTACACAAAGTGTGGGAAGAAGCAAGGGAGTTTAGCATTTAGCATCAGCTTACTCCACCAGATTATAATTGGGTGCTGCAGAGAACTATGGATGAGCTTGGATAACAGAGAAAGCCCATTGCTGGGTGAATGCCCTAGGGAGTAAAGTCCCACATTTGGGCTAGAAGTGGTGGGGCAGGAGGGGCTGTATGGGGAGCTCCCCCGGGGTTGGGTTAGAACTCTGGATTGATCGTGGGCCTGGATTCTCTACCTGCCCTCACAGGGTTGCCAAATCCTGAGATTAGTCTAAAACCTCTCCGACCTTCCAGGAATGAGGCTTCTGGGCAGCTCCCGCCCTCCCCCAGGATTACTCCAGATAGGAAAAGACACCCTTTCCTCCGGGGTCAGGACCCGCAGCGTGGATGTGGTGCTGACTCTGCACAGGAAAGTCCTCTAGAGATAGGGGTTGCCTGGAAGCCCTTCTAATGACATTCATCTCCTAAAAGGCATTTGTCTTTTGTCCCGCTCAGGAAAACAGTGTTGTTGGGAGAGAACTAATTAGTCTCTAAAGGTTTGAGTTCATTGTTTGAGTCCGCTGAAGCGAAGAGAATATTAAAAAAAAAAAAAAAAAAGCAGGGCCAGATCCTAACACCATCTCCATCCCGCCAGTACCACAGGCCAGCGGTTCCGGCTGGGACAGGTGCACTTAGAGGTGAGGAAGTTTGGCGGGACTGGAGCAGTCGAGGAGGGGGACTCCGCAGCACAGATTAAAGTCCCACGATAAAGCCATAAAACGAGAAATGCCATCCTCCTAGCTGACTTCGGAAAGACTTTTAGGTGCGGGTGTCCCACCCTGCTTTTCTTCCTCTCCCCATCTCCAGGGCCGGACTCCAGGGGGCTCCGGAGCTACAGGAGGAAAGTCCCCGAGGAGGGAGGAAACAAGTGCAAGAGCATCTCCTACCCCTAGCGATGCTGACAAGGGGTCGTTGCATCCACCAGGTGCTCCGCATCGCCTCCCGGGATGGGTGGGCTTGCCCTGAACCTTGAGTCTTTGCACTTTCCTCCCCTAAGGTGGGGCCCGCCCCGCCCCGCTCCCCCCTGGGCAGCCACGGATCGCTCGGCCAGTCCAGGAGGGAGCGGGGGATTCCGCAGGAGGGGGAGCCCCACACGCCGGTCCCGCCGCGGGGATTTAGAGGGTCCCCGGCCGGAGAGGAGCCGCCGTGTAACTCGGAGAGCGCCCCCCGCCCGCGGCCCGGCCCCGCGCGGCTCACCCTCCAGTCTCGGCGCCCGAGTCCACGCAGTCGTCCTCCTCGCCGCCGCCGCCGCCCGCCTTCGGGTCCATGGTGCCCGTCCCGGCCGCGCTCGGTTCGCCGGCGCCGTCGTGACCCGGGGCGCGCTCCCTCCCGGCAGCCCAGCACGAGCCGGCCGGGTTCCCTCCGAGCGACTGGCTGCCGGGGAGCCAGCAAACAACTCGAGCGCCAGCCGCGAACCCCGCGCCGCGCCCTCTCCCGGTAGCGCCTGGCTGGGCACCCGCGGCCGCGCCCGCCCCGCCCCTCGCCGCCCGGCGGGACCCGCGGGTGCGCGCGAGAGCGTGTGCGAGCACGGGGGAAAGGGGCGTGTGCGCGTGAGTGGCCGAGGCGTGTGAGGTCGCGTGCGTCTGTGGATGCGATGTGATGTGGGTGTGGTGTGCACTCACGCTTGCACGCGCCTGTGGCTGTGCTGAGCGCGTGTGCCCGTCTGTGATGCGTGACGGCTTGTGTGTTGTGGGGGCAGGGTGAGTGTGCACACAAGAGTCTCTTCTCTGCCCAAGCCCACAGTCCGGAAATCCCGAGCCCCAGGGCTTGCCCCGAGGTTCCCCAGCTCCTGATCTGGGAGGAGCACTGAGAAAACCAACCCCAGGCATCGTGAAAGCTGGAAGGATTTGTTTCCTTTTTGGGACCACTTCGAACACCTGGGCTTTTTCTTACAGTTTCTGAAGAATTGCTGACACCAAATTCATTATCACCTTTCTCAGCACAGGGCTGAGTGGCATCCCACCACCCTACTTGCCAGTTTACAATAGGTGTCATGCGTTCTTTTGCTACTTGAAAAAAAATGCCTTTAAAAATAATCTAAAGAGCATTGAATGAACCTGCAATTCACGGATTGTTGCAGCAAGGGGATAACCTCAGGGTCAGTTAATGATCGTGATTGGAAGGGCTCACCTCCTATTAGGAGGGTGAAGAAGGAAGCAAGTTGCAGGGGTGGCAGGAGGAGAATCTGTACAACTTGAATTTAGTTCTGACAGCGCTGTCCAAGCCATTGGGAGGAATTGTCCTTGCTGAGCCTAAAATTCCTTGCACCCCAAACGACAATGGACATATTTGTGCTCATTAGCTGAAAAAAAGGAGCGTGCCAGTTCTTCAGGGGAGATTCCTCTGTCCATGCACTGATTTCTAAAAGAAAATTCTCAAGTGGGGAGAGGAACATTGTGAGTAATGTATTGCACAATGCCATTAATGATCCTTTTTTAGTGTACTGATTCATTCAATAACGAAATGCCAAACGAGAGGGTGAACTCTGCATATACAAATGAGAGGAAACAGCAACAGGTGCGATCCTTGCCTTCATGGCTCTTACATTCCAGAGGAGAGACAATTAAACAAATTCTGTGCATGTGTGTGTGTATATATTATTATTATTATATGTGTATAATAAAATGGAGATAAACCACGATGGAGGAAAAGAATAGTGTGCCCAAGAAAGAAAGAACATAGTTCAAATTGTGAGAGAGCAGGGAAAGCTCTATTAGGAAGGGATACATGAGCCCTCTTCTGCCTCAGGGCCTTTGCACTTTCTGTTCCTTCTTTCTGGGATATTTTCTCCCAAATTTTCTGCAAGACTCCCTCCACATTTCCTTCTGTTCTCGGTTCAAATGGCCCTTCATCAGGGAGGCCTCCCTGGCTAATAGTACATCACAATATCCTCTTACTCGACTTTATTTTTCTTTTCTTTTCGAGACAGTCTTGCTCTATCACCCAGGCTGGAGTGTAGTGGCGCAATCTCGGCTCACTGCAACCTCCGCCTCTCAGGTTCAAGCAATCCTCCTGCCTCAGCCTCCTGAGTAGCTGGGATTACAGGCACACACCACCACGCCCAGCTAATTTTTGTGTTTTTAGTAGAGACAGGGTTTCATCATGTTGGCGAGGTTGATCTCGAACTCCTGACCTCATGATCTACCTGCCTCAGCCTCCCATAGTGCTGGGATTATAGGCGTGAGCCACCACGTGCAGCCTATCCCAACTCTATTTCTTAGCACTCTACCAGGAGCTGGCAGATGATAGATTTATTTACTGGTCACCTGCTCTTTCCTCCCCACCCCTACCCCTAATATCAGATCCATGAGAGCAGAGACACAGTGCTTTTTGTTCTTGCTGTGTCCCTAACACCGGGAATGGCCCCTGGAGTGATGGGCATGTGTTAAGTGAGTGACAGGGAAACAGCCCTAGTGTAAGCTATGGGGTGAAGAGGTGCTTCAGGGAGAGAGACCTGCAAGTGTGAGGCAGGGTGGGGCCCTGAGCGTTCAGAGGGGAAGTGATGGCAAGTTGGGTGACTAGAGCTATGTAAAATTGCAAAGACAGTAACAAGACATTTGACCTAAGTGTGACACCTCCGGGAAGTCACCAGTAGACCATTATAGTGTTTTTGGAAAATAGACAAAAACTGTCAATGAATCCAAACTAAAAGGAGTAATGCAAGTGGCCAAGCAGGTAAGTAAAATAAATATTCCACCATTTTTTATCCTACAGCCATGAGGGAACCTGAGTGTGGGAACAATTCAAACTGTACCTCATTTGATCCTCAGGGAAGTGCTATGAAGTAGACTTATTTTCTATTTTATAGTCAAGGAAACTAAACCCTACTGAGTTCAAGTGCCTTAACCCAGGACACACTATCAGTGAGTAGGGAAGCCAGGTAGTCCACTTAAAGTGGCTGGAGTCTGTGCCACTTACCTAGAAGGCTGACTAATGGGCCATTTCAATCCTCGGGAAGATGGTACTAAGAAAAAGGCCAGGGAAGAAAGGGAGAAATCAGAGATGACCTTGCCCACAGGGGACACAAGTGTTATCATTCATCACTGGTGTAGCTGTCTAATGGCAACTCAGTGATGCATTTATTATATGGAAGAGAAGCTTGAACAGTATCTCTGTATTCTAGTGATGCATGGGCTTCTGCTTCAGTTTCCCAGGTTTTTATAGCCTCACTTCACTGTTTGCTTGTTTGTTTTGAGACAAGGTCTTGCTCTGTTGCCCAGGCTAGAGTGCAGTGATGCGATCACATCTCACTGCAGCCTCGACCTCCCTGATACAAGTGATCCTCCCAGCTCAGACTCCTGAGTAGCTGGGACTACAGGCATGTCCCCATGCCCAGCTAATTTTTAATTTTTTTTTTCGTAGAGAATAATATGTTGCCCAAGCTGATATCAAACTCCTGACCTCAAGTGGTCCTCCTGCTTCGGCCTCTCAAAGTGCTGGGATTATAGGCATGAGCCATTGCACCTGGCCCATTTTTTTTGCAGGGGAGAGGTATAAGAGTTGTTGGCAGGGAACCAGCACAAGAACCTTGAAGTGATCACTGCAGGTTATCTAGCCCCTAAACTTGCGTGGTTCCCACACTCCATATTCCAGCTCTTTAATGTCAGTCTCTAATCGTGGGGGTACAAGGCCCTCCTCCACCCCTTTAAGATGGGGATAGAGGAGTATCACAGGTCTGCTTAGGGTGTCTTGACTGCTGCCCTAAAGATATTCCTATCAAAGCCTGAGGGCAGTGTTGGAGGAATACTGAGGTATTGTGGAAGTATGACAGGCCAGGAAACCTGAAACCTGACTTCTGGATCGCAATCCATCATGTACTAGCTGTTTAAACTCTCAATAGAAAAAAAGGGTAGACAATCACCTGTTTCTAAAGTTCTTACTACATGTCAGGCATTGTGGTAAGGATTTTACATACATGATTTACTTAATTCTCACAAAAACTTTGTGAAGTTTCCTTTGTCCTTAAAATGGGGTCATTGATATAAATCTCACAGGAGACTCAGAACCCCTTAGAAACTGTGAAGCATATGAATAAAAGATATTGCTGGTTTTTTAATCCCTTTTTCTCAAAAGCTCTGAACATCAATCTTATGTTGTATTTCACCTATAAAGCTTGTTTCAGTCTCTGTTGATATTATTCCATGTATTGGTGTGCTAGAAAATGAGGCAGTTCATTTATTTATTTACTGATCACTTGGTGCATACTGAGCAGGGGCTGATGCTGGGATACATTGAGGAATAGGTCAGAGCTATTTTCTGGCCTAATGGAGCTTTTTGGGTCAAGAGAGGGCAGTTTATCATGTTCCACAGCCCATGGGCATGGCTAGCTTTCCCACCAGGCACCTGAGAAGTATGTAGTGCCATCAGCCATTAGAATAGGACTGGGTTGCCAAAGCCCTGTCGTGGAGTTAAAAACTTAAGATAATCTGATGGTAAATAGAGTTCATCAACTTTGCTAGTGAAAGAGATGGATTAATAATTAAGAAGGCCGAGAGTAATAAGGAGGACCAAAAAAGACTGAAAACAGGTAAAAATAAAAATCTCCAGAACATAGGATTTCCCTGGATTTGGGTTTCAAGTTAGAGAAAAGCAGCCTCTTTCATTACATGAGTCTGCACCGTTTGCTATTAGGCAAGCTTGATCTAATCTAGTCCTTTAAGTAAAATACTTGTTTAGGTTATCCAGTAGCAAATAGAACCAGAAAATATATTGGTCTGGGAAGTTTTGCTCATCCATTTTAATTAATTAATTAATTTTTGAAAATACATTTCTCAGTAACAAAAATTACAGGTTAAGAATGACATTAAAATAAAAAAAAAATCTGTTTCTTCCAAGTCTCCAGAAGAGACTGTCTAATGTGAAAAATAAATATTATGATCATGGGAAGAAAAATTATAAACTATTGACAAATCTACTTAGACAAAGAAAACCGCTAGCCCTACATGCAAACATAAGGGGACCAGATGGCAAAGGGATAAATGATACGAAAGAAAAACTGTTGTGTTGGGAAATAATCTTATTAAAATATAAATGACTCCGCTTTGATAAGGGAGAGCAGAGATAGTGGTTCTGCCTTGGAGGCTTCCCAAGAATTCTTAGCCTGCAGTTTATACCCGGATGAGATCTGGAGTCCAAGCCAGACATCAGACCACTCACCCACTGTGACTCCCGACAACTGGTGGACTGGTGGGTGGGTGGGCCTGTAAAATGAGATGAGAATGTGAAAGACTGTCTTCTGGAAAAGTGCTATGGAAATTTAAGAATCAAATGGAACCCTAGACTCAGGGCACTGCCCTCCAGGCCCCTGTGAGGATAGATAGACGCGCCTCCTGGGAACTGAGGCTGAGTCACCCATTTATGGTTCTACCAATAACCTAGGCTTGGAATGCTTTGGCCTTGTGACCTCTTTCATCCTGACACTTTCCTTCAGGAACCCAGTCTTCTCCAGCTACAATGGCCTATGTTAGTCTGCTTGGGCTGCCATTACAAAGTACTACGGACTGCGTGGCTTCAACAATAGAAGTTAATTTCCTCACAGTTCTGGAGGCTGGAAGTGGAAGATCATGGCGTCAGCAGGTTGGGTTTCTTTGGAGGCCTCTCCTTGGCTTGCAGATGGCCGCCTTCTCGCTGTGGCTTTCTTCTGTGTGCATTCTTGGGTCCCTTTGTGTGTCTAAATTTCTTCTTGTAAAGAAAACAGATTAGATGAAGGCCAACTCAAATGGCCTCATTGTAACTGAATCACTTTTTTTTTTGAGATAGAGTCTTGCTTGTTGCCCAGGCTGGAGTGTAGTGACACGATCTCCGCTCACTGCAACCTCTGCCTCCTGGGTACATGCGATTCTCCTGCCTCAGCCTCCTGAGTAGCTGGGATTACAGGTGCACGCCACCACACCTGCCTAATTTTTGTATTTTTAGCAGAGACGGGGTTTCGCCATGTTGGCCAGGATGGTCTTGATCTCTTGACCTCGTGATCCACCCGCCTTGGCCTTCTGAAGTGCTGGTATTATAGGCGAGAGCCACCGTGCCCAGCCCTGAATCACTTCTTTAAAGACCCTGTCTCCAAATACAGCCACATTCTGAGGTACTGGGGATTAGGATATTAACATTAATTTTGGGGGACACAATCAACTCATAACACTGCCTTTGAAGCCGTATCATGTCAGAGGCAGGATCTTAAAATGGGTAAGACAGTTTTGTCTCCAGCCGCAGTGGACAAGTCTAAGTCTTCCCTCTCCGTCTACCACATGCTGGCTTGTGAGCTGGCGCAAGTTACTCAACCTCTCTGGGACTCAGTTGTTTGTATCACAGGCATACTAAGGTCTTTATGAGGACTGAGGTGTTATCACACAGAGAGTGCTGAGACAGTGCCTGGCACATAGGAAGTCTTGGGTACTATCATTTCACTCTGCAGTTAGCTTCCATATCTAAATCTTTCTTCATGACCTCTTTCTGGTTCTGCATCTGAGTATCCCAGTGCTCTTGGCCCTGTCCACAGGAGTGCCATGCACTCATGCACTCACTCTTCCAAATTATACTAACCGGAGTATCCTGTTGGATCTGGTCCAAATAAGATAGAGATCCTGCCCTTGGACGCTGACCGTCATTCGTGGGAGATCCAAGCAAGTAAATCTCAAACCTCAATACAGTGTAACTAATGCTATGACGGTGGTATATGCAATTCAGTTTGGAAAGCTGTGCAATGGTGAAACACCATCTCCGCTAAAAACACAAAAATTAGCCGGTTGTGGAGGCAGATGCTTGTAATTGCAGATACTCAGGAGGCTGAGGCAGGAGAATTGCTGGAACCTGGGAGGCAGAGGTTGCCGTGAGCTGAGATTGCGTCGCTGTATTCCAGCCTGGGCAACAGAGGCTGTTAGAGCCCATGGAAGGGAGAAAATGACACGTCCTCAGGAGGGTGGGAAGGGAGGGGGCCAGAGGAAAGAGGAGGAAGTGATGGGCACAGCTTTCAGAGAATAGACCACGTAAGTTGAGTTTTAAAGAGTAGAGTTCAGCAAAAAGACAGAGGGAAAGGGCAGAAACCACTCCCTCCAGCCCCACTCCTGTGGCTGTTGGTCTGTTGTTACTACAGACATCCTGGCTCCTCCCCCCGGCCCAGTGAGGACATTGGCATTTGGCTCAGAATCATCCCATCTACCTAAATTTCTGTCTTCACGTTGTACCTGCTCTAATCCTGCAATATGAAACTCTAAGATACCAATTTATAATACTCATTTATGTCTCCCTACCTATTCCTTAGCCTCATAAAAACTCCTACTTAGGTATCTCAATGGAGTCATCCTAAAGATCTTTGGACATACCCACTGCTTTGAGTTATTGGCCTACAGCACAGCTTTAAGAATTGTCATTGTGGCTGGGCATGGTGGCTCACACCTGTAATCCCAGCACTATGGGAAACTGAGGAGGGAGGATCACTTGATGCCAAGAGTTCAACACCAGCCTGGGAAATATTTCAAGACCCTGTCTCTACAAAAATTTTTAAAAATTAGCTGGGTATGGTGGTGCTTGCCTATAGTCCCAGCTACTCAGGAGGCTGAGGATCGCTTGAGCCCAGGAGTTGGAGGCTGCAGTGAGCTAGAATCACACTGTTGCACTCCAGCCTGGGCAATAGAATATGACCCTGCCTCAAAAACAAAAATAAAAAAAAAAAAAAGAAAGAAAGAAAGAAAAGAAAAGAAAAAATAGAAAAAGAAAAAGAACTTTCATCGCTACCATTTTACAGAATACCAAATGTAGGCACACACCCAGGCTTGTCTCCCAGTCCCATTTCTCTCTACCTTCCTTGGGATGCACCCTGTCCACCTGGCTCATAGATTACTCTGTATGAGGACCACATTTGGCACTGGGAACACAGATAGAAAG
>CAUYLG010074220.1:0-38332 GCA_963573385.1 Cacajao melanocephalus
AGCGATTCTCCTGTCTCAGCCTCCTGAGTAGATAGGACTACAGGCACATCCACCATACCTGGATAATTTTTGTATTTTTAGTAAAGATGGGGTTTTGCCATGTTGGCCAGGCTGGTCTCAAACTCCTGACCTCAGGTGATCCGCCCTCCTTGACCTCCCAAAGTGCTGGGATTATGGGTGTGAGCCACTGTGCTGTTATCATTTTTAAGTGTCTAGTTCAGGAGAATTACATACATTTACATTGTTATGCAACCTATCTCCAGAACTTTTCCTTTGGAAAAACTGAAACTCAAAATATAAATAAATAAAATAAAATGAAAAGATGAAGAAATTCAAAATCCATGCCCATTAAACAGCTCCCCTATTTTCCCCCAGCCCTGGCAACTAGAACTTTACCTTGTTTCTATAAATTTGACTTATTTTTTTTTTTAATCAACAAAACTCTTAACTTGCACTGTCAATATACACAACAAATATTCCACAGCAGGCCTGGGCCACGCTGGAGTAGCAAAGACAAGGATTGTTCTGGATGGAATCATACCCTCCCCAGCCTTGGGTTTGGGTAATTCTCAACACCCTAATTCATTCTCTCCTGGCAGCTGGAGAGACCGGTGGGACAGCCGCTCACTGCAGAAGAGGTTGGTGAGAGACGTGCCCATCATCTCTGAGGGCCTGGCTCTGCGCCAGCCACACCCTTATCCGCCTGCTCCATCTCCAGAGCTTCTGGGCCCCAGCTTTGGCAATGAAAGTTGTGCTTCCACTATTAGACAACACCGAGGTATGTTAAGGCTGGACCATGCTGACTCACACATCTGTGCATTTAGCGTAGCTCCTGTTGAGATGACTTGGCTTTTTAAATTGCCTTCTCTGAATAGATATTTATCCTAAGACTGGACTAGTCACATGTAATCGAGTTTTCAAAACTGAACTGCCTGTGAGGGTGTGTGTGTGTGTGTGGATGTCAGGTGGCAGGGGGCTGAGAAGGAAAGCTCAAAGGAGGCCTCTCATCCCACGTGACTCACACGTTGCTCAAGCACACACACCCACGCAGGGCTGGAAACCCCTATGACTCAGCTCCTGCCTGCCTCTCCCAGGCCATTTCTCCCTGTGGTCCAGCCACCAAGGGCTGCTTTCTGCTCCGCACACACTCAGGATTGCTGTGCCCCAGGGCCTGCTTGGTGTCTTCCCAGTAGACACTAGACCAGAGCTCACAGAGCTGCCTCCCTCTCACCAATTGGCTCTCAGCTCAAACGCCACCTTTTTAAAGAAGACTTCCTTAGAAACAGCCTGACTTCTAGTTTCACCAAAAACTGACCCCGAGATGAGAAATTAGGTACATGGCTTATTTGGAAGGTGATCCTGAAATGAGTGAGAAAAGTCAGTCTGAAAAAGCAGGTCAATAAAGTGTGTGTCACTTAAGGAGCAGGTAACCACTGCAGGCAACTGGGTCTCGTTCCTGGGGACTCATGAGAGACCTTGCAACATCCCACCAAGGGTTACATTGGTGTTTGCCTTAGAGTAATTCATTAAGCTGCATGTTTGCTCTGTGTATTTTTCTGTATCTGCATTTTACAATACAATATTATTTATTTATTTATTTTTTTAAGATGGGATTTCACTGTGATGGCCAGGCTGGTCTTGAACTCCTGACCTCAGGTGATCCACCCACCTTGGCCTCCCGAAGTGCTGGGATTACATACAGGCTTGAGCCACTGCGCCCAGCTGTTTTAAGAGGAAGTCTTGGCTGGGTGCGGTGGCTCACACCTGTAATCCTAGCACTTCGGGAGGCCGAGGTGGGTGGATCACGAGGTCAGGAGTTCAAGAACAACATGGCCAATATGGTGAAACCCCACCTTTTTTAAAAAAAAGAGTCTTGCTCTGTTGCCTAGGCTGGAGTGCAATGGCACAATCTTGTCTCTGCAACCTCTGCCTCCCAGGTTCCAGTGATTCTCCTGCCTCAGCCTCCCGAGTAGCTGGGATTACATGCACCTGCCATCATGCCCTGCTAATTTTTGTGTTTTTTAGTAGAAAAAACCTGGTCTGGAACTCCGGACCCCAGGTGATCCCAAAGTGCTAGGATTATAGGCATGAGCCACCACACCTGGACATTTTTTGTTTTTTGAGACTTGGTCTTACTCTGTTACCCAAGCTGGTGTGCAAGAGCGCAATCATGGCTCAGTGCAGCCTTGACCTCCCAGGCTCAAGCCATCCTCCCACCTCAGCTGGTACTACAGGCATATGCCACTGTGAAAGGAGAATCAACCTTGGAACCCTAAAATAACTAAGCTAAAGGGAAAAGTCAAGCTGGGAACTGCTGCTAGGGCAAACCTGCCTCTCAATCTATTCAAAGTCATTCCTCTGCTCACTGAGATAGATGCATATCTGACAGAAGCTTATCCTTTGGAGAGGCTAATCAGAAAGTCAAAACAATGCAACCCTTTGTCTCACCTACCTGTGACCTGGAAGCCCTCTCCCTGCTTGAGTTGTCCCGCCTTTCCATATAGAACCAATGTACATCTTACATATATTGATTGCTGTAGTATGTCTCCCTAAAATGTATCAAACCAAGCTGTCAGCTAGGTGCGGTGGCTCACGCCTATCCTGGCACTTTGGGAGGCTGAGGCAGGCAGATCACCTGAGGTCAGGAGTTCAAGACCAGCCTGGCCAACGTGGCAAAACCTTGTCTCTACTAAAAATGCAAAAATTAGCTGGGTATGGTGGCACGCACCTGTTGTCCCAGCTACTTGGGAGGCTGAGGCATGAGAATCGCTTGAACCCAGGAGGCAGAGGCTGTGGTGAGCTGAGATCGCACCATTGCACTTTAGCCTAGGCAACAAGAGCAAAACTCCATCTTTAAAAAAAAAAAAAAAGAATGACTGATTTAGGTACAGGAGAGCAGTCTGTTAATACACTTGTGCATAACTTTGCTCACTCTGTTTTTTTGTTGCTAAAGTAAATTGTAGGCTGGGTACAGTGGCTCACGCCTGTTATCCCAGCACTTTTGGGAGGCCAAGGTGGATGGATCACTTGCAGTCAGGAGTTCAAGACCAGCCTGACCAACAGGATGAAATCCCGTCTCTACTAAAAATACAAAAATTGGCCGGGCGCGGTGGCTCACGCCTGTAATCCTAGCACTTTGGGAGGCTGATGTGGGTGGATCACCTGAGGTCAGGAATTCAAGACCAGCCTGGCCATCATGGTGAAACCCCATCTTTAAAAAATAAATAAATAAATACAAAAATTAGCTGGGTTGTGGTAGAGCACGCCTGTCAACCCAGCTACTCAGGAGGCTGAGGCAGGAGGATTGCTTGAATCCAGGAGGCCGAGGTTGCAGTAAACTGAGATCCTGCCCCTGCACTCCAGCCTGGGTGACAGAACCAGACTCTGTCTAAAAAAAAAAAAAAAAAAAAAAGTAATTTTTAGAAATTCACAGAAAGTAGTAAAAAGGTATATAAGTCATCCATAATCCCGGCTCTCAATGCTTTTGTAAGTTATGAATGAATGCTTTTGTAAGTCATTATGAATGCTGGGACCACAGGCTTGAGCCACCCATGCCTGGGCAAAGCAGATCTTATTGTGTTCCCCGACCTATCCTTCCCAGTCTACCTACCTTCATTTTGTCTACTCAGAGACCCCAAGAGGTAAAAGGTCCTAAGGCAGAAACGCCAGACCAGACATTAGAGAAATGCAAATCAAAACCACATTGAGACACCATCTCATGCCAGTTAGAAAGGCGATCATTAAAAAATCAAGAGACAACAGATGCTGGAGAGGATGTGGAGAAATAGAAACGCTTTTACATTGTTGGTGGAAGTGCAAATTAGTTCAACCATTGTGGAAGACAGTGTGGCGATTCCTCAAGGATCTAGAAATAGAAATACCATTTGACCCAGCAATCCCATTACTGGGTATATACCCAAAGGATTATAAATCATTCTGTTATAAAGACACATGCACACGTATGTTCGTTGTGACACTGTTTACAATAGCAAAGACTTGAAACCAACCCAAATGTCCATCAATGATAGTCTGAGTAAAGAAAATGTGACACATATACACCATGGAATACTATGTAGCCATAAAAAAGGATGAGTTCATGTCCTTTGCGGGGACATGGTTGAAGCTGGAAACCATCATTCCCAGCAAACTGACACAAGAACAGAAAACCAAGCACTGTATCTTCTCACTCATAAGTGGATGTTGAACAGTGAGAACACATGGACACAGGGAGGGGAACATCACACACCAGGGCCTGTTGGGGGGTGAGAGGGCTAGGGGAGGGATAGCAAGAGGTGGGGGGATTGGGTAGGGATAGCATTAGGAGAAATGCCTAATGTAGATGACAGGGGCATGGATGCAGGAAACCACCATGGCACGTGTATACCTTTGTAACAAACCTGCACGATCTGTACATGCACCCCAGAACTTAAAGTATAATTTTTAAAAAAGTGGTTTTGAACAATCAGACTTCATATGTGCCATGTTTTGTACTCAATTTCTGTAGTTTCTGTTTCCAAACCAGAGATGATCACGTAGTCATAATATTGTTCTTCCTCTTAGAAAATGATATTACTGATGGTGATTACCATCTGTGCTTAGGGAGTGGCTCAAAATACAATAATAACTTGAAATTATTTCTCTCAGTGTTGTTGGATGCTCTTGTTCTCAGAGTCACTCATCACTAATAGCTGCATGCCAAATTTGTCTCTTTGATATTGTGGTTTCCTGGAAGCCTACATTTTTTTCCATACCATATGAAACTGTTTATGATCTTACTCTGTTTTCTGAGTCATTTTGCTAAATACAATGGGATGTTACAAAAGATATTCCTGGTATTGTACCTACCTTTAAGACATTTAAAATGAAAAAGATGGACATAACATATAACAAAGTCAATTAGAGTTGTGTGTACATGTAATAGAGTAGTAAGAGTGAAATGGAATTCCTCTGAGGTTTTGTGTGTAAAGTCCAATTTAAGTAGAGTTTTGAAAAAAACAATGCAGGTGACTTATGAAAGCAGAAAGAAATATGTATTCAAATTTGATATTACTTAAATTAAGTTGTAGTGGGAAAAGTGGCTTTATTAATATAATTTTTGTTTGTGCTCACACATTGTGGACTCCTCATTACCCACTTCCTGAGTGAATTATCCAGTGCCTAACTGGTCTCTATCAGTTCCTCAGTAAGCCTGAGAGATAGTCCAGTACTTTGGTCTGGAACATACCCCATAATAAAACTGTATTTCAATCTTACATTCTTAAACAGGTAAACTAGCCTTCATCTACCAAAGGTATTGTATTCTAAAAGTTTGTTGCCAATTCTGTTTGTTGCATTTGATGTTTTCCCATAAAACGATGTAGTCAACTTTGGTGATCTTGCTAGATCAGCCCTCAAAAGCCCCATTTGACCCATAAGATACAGGAGCAC
Organism: Cacajao melanocephalus; assembly: GCA_963573385.1. Classification (NCBI taxonomy): domain Eukaryota; kingdom Metazoa; phylum Chordata; class Mammalia; order Primates; family Pitheciidae; genus Cacajao; species Cacajao melanocephalus. The sequence goes on from CAUYLG010074220.1 coordinate 5,428, forward strand.
GTCTGAGTTCTGTGTTCTGGAGGCAGGCAGCCAAATGCTACAAGAAGAACAAGGAAGAGTGTCCTTTTTTAGGCTTAGGACCATCCTTAGATAAAATTTTGATAGGATCTGTTTGTTTTAGGCATTCTTCTACTTCCATTTTTATACCCTTGTATTGTTTCCCACTGACCCCTCCTGGGTCCCTAATACCTTCATGCTTGCCTTAAGTACTTCATCTTGGACTCTCCACCTGAACTCATCCTATTTGTCCTTTACTCCCAAACCTGCCTTTCCTGTCCTATCTGGGCTTTTGTTCTCTTGTAGTAACATACCTTATGAGGTATTGAGAGAAAATTCTAAGTATCAACCCCCTAATTATCAAAAAAGAGTTTATATTTTAAAAAGAAGATACACTGGATGTTAAGACAACTGACCTTCAAAAAGTTACTTCATGGGGGAAAAGAGATATTGAAGGAGCTATTCTAGATTAAATGAGATAAAAGAGATAATAACCAAATGCAATATGTGAACCTTGTGAGGGTCCTGAATAGTTAAATTGGACTTCTTCAGACTAGAAAACTTATATACAAAAGGACACTATCAAGAGAATAGAGGCTTTGGGTAAAAGTGGCTGAAAGATGGTTTGGCTGCTCTGGTTGGATTCTTCCATCCCAGTGAGACTGGAAAATAGGATCTGCAGGCAGGAACATAAGGCTGATTCACACTTCAGCTATGAATGGAAATACCCCTCCATAGAGCATAGGCCAAGTAAATGACTTTGTAACTTTATTTCATCCTCCCCTTTTACATAGGGTGTACTCCAAGTAGAAGGTATTTAAACTCACAACAACTCTGTAAGAGGGCCTTTTTAGCCCCTGTGCTCAGGCCCGCTCTCACACTGTGGAGTGTACTTTCATTTCCAGTAAATCCCTTCATTCCTTCCTTGCGTTGTTTGTGCCTTTTGTCCAATTATTTAAAATGCCAAGAACCTGGACACCCTCCACCGTTAACACCAGCCTTTCCCTGTGGCTGACCCTGAGGAGTTAGGAGTTTCTTCACAGCCCTTCTTCCTCTCTCTTCTCCCTCATCTTTAGATCCCTTTTCAGCATCTTCCCTGGGCATTGCTGTGAGTTTAGGCAGGCCAGTTTTAAGCAGGAACAGTGGCTGAACAGTAGACCTGCTGGAGGAAGTGGAGTTGCAGATCTGAGACACAGCATTTTCATTAACCAAACTTCTTGAAGCCACATCTACAGTATCAGCTCAAATGGAAGAGCTTGCCGTCAAATGTACGGAAAATGCACATTTCCTTAAAACATGACAGGACCTTTTGAAAGAAGGCTGTGATTCTTGGAAACCTGACAATTGATTTGTATGCTTAGTTGTTTGATACTGACTGTGTAATAATTCGTACTTCCTCATATGTGATCATTTCACATGTGCCACATATATAGGATAATTTCTAGCAGTTATCTATATCCTCAGAGTGAAATTTTAATCAGTTCTCTTGACTTTTGTAAAAGCAGAATACTGATGCTATTTTTGATGTTGAACAGTACTTGTTTATTCTTACTTTCTGCCCTTCAAACTTTCTTATTTATGTATTTATTTGTTTATTTTTGTTTTTTGAGATGGAGTGTCACTCTTGTTGCCCAGGCTGGAATGCAATGGCACGATCTTGGCTCACTGCAACCTCCACCTCCTGGGTTCTAGCAATTCTCCTGCCTCAGCCTCCCTAGTAGCTGGGATTACAGGCACCTGCCACCACACCCAGCTAATTTTTTTTGTATTTTTAGTAGAGATGGGGTTTCACTATGTTGGCCAGGTTGGTCTTGAACTCCTGACCTCAAGTGATCCACCTGCCTCAGCTTCCCAAAGTGCTGGGATTACAGGTGTGAGCCACCACGCCCAGCTGCCCTTAAAACTTTCATAGAATCCTTTATGAAATTTAGTTTTATCAGTAGATAGTTAATATTAATTGTGCCACAGTGCTACCAGTAGCAAACTATGTGGACCATTATTTGTTGTGCAACAAGGTGCCGAGCATGGTAGAGTTTGAAGTTGAGCTTCATCTTATGGACCAAGGGAGGTAACTTTAAGGTTGCCAAAGGTAGTTCCAGCTCCATTAAGCTAAGTTCTCTAGAGCAAATGATTGTCTTATTTACTTCAATACCCCTGCCCCTAAAACAGTGTCACACAGCACTCACTAAATGTTTATTGAATAAAAGAGGTGACTAACATAATAAAAAGATACTTTTTTCCTATATTTAGCATGAAGACTATAATTGTGTCTCTAAAAAAATGTATGAATCAGGCCTTTGTTGACTTGAAGAAAAATGTTATCTTTTTCACAGATTTGAACTTTGACAATAGCTTTTAAAAACGTGATAAATATTTTTGTCCTCCTATGATTTTTTTTAAAGTCTTTATTTCAGAAAATGAAAGACTGTCTAGAAAACAGAAAATTTTTTTCCTATTTCCATGATTACTGCTTTTACAGTTAATATTTTTTGTTTTTGGTATTTTTATATGTTTGATTGCTGTCTTCAAAGTGCCTTATCAGATTTATGGCTCTGTACTATGACTTTGGGAGCTTTACACGTTATTTACATAATACTAAGTTACTTTACTTCCAATACATCAAATTTAAATAATGTGATTGTTTTTATATTATTTGACCTTAGTGACAATGTCCTATTTTGCTTGTTCTGTATCTTATGTTGCTTTTTGGTGGTTTGTATTATGTGTCAGTGATCAAGCCAACTAATTCTCTACCATATGTAATTTCTGGATATCTTTGATATGACATCTTAATTTGTAGATATGGAGATGTGTATAGCATGATATTCTGAAGCTCCACAATGGTACAGTGAAAGGCCACAGATGAACAAAGAATAGTTTTGTTTAGCATATTAAGTCTAGTTAATGGACCCTTTTTTAAAATTTTTGAGACAGAGTTTCACTCCGTCGCCAGGTGCCAGGCTGGAGTGCAGTGGTGCGATCTCAGCTTACTGCAACCTCCGCCTCCTGGGTTCAAGCAATTCTCCTGCCTCAGCCTCCCGAGTAGCTGGGACTACAGGTGCGCGCCACCATGCCCAGCTAATTTTTTTGTATTTTTGGTAGAGACGGGGTTTCACCATGTTGGCCAGGATGGTCTTGATCTCTTGACCTTGTGATCCGCCCACCTTGGCCTCCCAAAGTGCTGGGATTACAGGCGTGAGCCACCGCCTCTGGCCTGGACCTTTTTTTTAAAGTTAAAGATCACATATGGGGTGTGATTTCTATAGCAAAGAAATGCTTATTTCAGTATCAGGAAAAATATTTTTCCTACATGTCCTGAAAATTGCAATTTTAAACATGTACAAAATAAATTATAATTAAAAGCAAATTTTACTTCTAAAAAAAAATGGAAGACAACCAACTGTATAGGAGAAAGTATTTGAAAGTCATATATCTAATAAGGGATTAATACCCAAGAATATAAAGAACTCTTACAACTCAACAACAACAACAAAACAACCTTATTAAAAATTGGGTAGAGTACTATAATAAACATTTCTTCAGAGGTATAGAAATAGCCAATAAGCACATGAAAAGATGCTTGACATCATGAGTAATTAGAGAAACTTGGATCAAAACCACAATGAGATACCACTTCACACCTGCTAGGATGTCTAGAATATAAAAGTCAGAAAATAAGTATTGGAGGTGGAACAACTGAAGCCCTCATATACTGCTGATGGGGAGTGTAAATGGTACAGTCACTTTGGAAAACAGTCTGACAGATCCTCAAACAATTAAACATAGAGTTATTATATGACCCAGCAAGTGTACTCTTATGTATTACCAAAGAGATATGAAAACACAAAAGTTTGTACATGAATGTTTATAGCAGCATTATTTGTAATGCCAAAAGATGGAAACAACCCAAATGTTCATCAACTGACAAATAGATAAAATATGGTATTACCTGTGCAGTGGAATATTATTCAGCCACAAAAGGAATGATGTACTGATATGTGCTGTAATGTGAACACTGAAAACATGCTATATGAAGGAAGTCAGTCACAAAAGACCACATATTACATGATTCCATTCATATGAAATGTCCAGAAGAGGAAAATCTATACAAACAAAGTAGATTAGCAGTTGCCTAGGATGGATGGCTTAAGAGGTGATGAGTGATAGCTAAGGGGTATGTTTTGGTTTTTATTTAGGTGATGAAAATGTTCTGAAATTGCCTGTGGTGTTGGTTGCACATGTCTGTGAATATACTAACAACTATTGAATTCTACACTTTAAATGTGTGAATTATGTAATATGTGAACTACATCTCAAGAATGTTTTAAAAATGGTGTTGGGAAAACAGGGCATCCACATGTAAAACAATGTATGTTGGATCCTTACCATACACCATGTATAAAAATTAACTCAAAATGTATTAAAGTCCTAAATATAAGAACTAAAACTACAAAAACTCTTAAAAGAAGTCATAGCAGTAAATCTTCATAACTTTGGATGTGGCAATGCTTTCTTAGATATGACACCAAAAACACTAACAAAAGAAAAAAGATAAATTGGACTTCACAAGTTAAAAGCTTTTGTGATTCAATGGACACCATCAAGAAAGTGAAAAGAATGGAATGCCAATACATTTTACACATCGATGTACCTTGAAAACATTATGCTAAGTGAAAGAATCCAGACACACAAGGACATATATTGAATGAATCCATTTATATGAAATGACCATATAGGCAAATCCATAGAGATAGGAAATAAATTAGCGTTTGCCTGAGGCTGTGAGTAGGGAGGAACGAGGAGTGTTGCTGATGGGCATGGGATTTCCTTTTGGAGTAATGAAAGTGTTCCGCAACTACATAGTCATTATGGTCGCACATCCTTGTGAATATACTAAAAACTACTGAACTGTATACCTTAAAAGGCTGATTTTTAAAAAAACGTTTCTTCTTAAAAAAACCAAGATACATGTATAGAACGTGCAGCTTTGTTACATAGGTATATGTGTGCCATGGTGGTTTGCTGCACCTATTGACCCATCCTTTAAGTTTCCTCTCTTCACTCCCCACCCCCAAGCAGGCCCTGGTATATGTTGTTCCACTCTCTGTGTCCATGTGTTCTCATTGTTCAACTTCCACTTATGAGAGAGAACATGCGGTATTTGGTTTTTTGTTCCTGTGTTAGTCTGCTGAGGATGATGGCTTCCAGCTTCATTCATATCCCTGCAAAGGACATGATTTGATTCTTTTTCATGGCTGCATAGTATTCCATGGTGTATATGTACCACATTTTCTTTATCTAGTCTATTATTGATGGGCATTTGGGTTGGTTCCAAGTCTTTGCTATTGTAAATAGTGCTGCAATAAACATACATGTGCATGTGTCTTTATAGTAGAATGATTTATATTTCTTTGGGTATATACCCAGCAATGAGATTGCTGCCTCAAATGGTATTTCTGGTTCTAGATCCTTGAGGAATCGCCATACTGTCTTCCACAATGGTTGAACTAATTTACATTCCCACCAACAGTGTAAAAGCTTTCGTATTTCTCCACACCCTCACCAGCATCTGTTGTTTCCTGACTTTTTAATAATTGCCATTCTTACTGGTGTGAGATGGTATCTCATTGTGGTTTTGATTTGCATTTCTCTGATGATCTGTGATGTTGAGCTTTTTTTCATGTGTTTCTTGGCCACATGAATGTCTTCTTTTGAGAATTATCTGTTCATATCCTTTGCCTACTTTTTGATGGGATTGTTTGCTTTATTTCTTGTAAATTTGTTTAAGTTCCCTGTAAATTCTGGATTTTAGACCTTTGTCAGATGGGTAGATTGCAAAAATTGTCTCCCATTCTGCAGGTTAAAAGGCTGAATTTTATAGCATGTGAATTATATCCCAATTTTTAAAAGAATGTATATGTTTTAGTTCAGGCTTCTATAACATAATACCACAGACTGGGTGGTCTAATTGTTTAAAGCTCCACAGAAACTAGTTGGAGAAGTTACATGAGTCCATTAATCATCCTGCTTTGTTAGTAGCAGCGGGTATGGTTCAGCAGCATTTTCTGTTAAAGTTTCTCTGAGCGCAGCAAAACTAAATGATATAGTAATACTTTTTATACTATTTGAAATAAAAGGTACAAAAGGTTATACACTGAAAATTCTTTTTCCCACCCTTATCCCCTAATCACTCATTTTCCCTCACTAGAGGAACCACTGTTTCCATGGGCTATATTAGATTGCTTTTTGTGAAATTGCCAGTGTTTGACTATGATGATTTCATGTGGTTCAGCCTAGTATCAATGAAAAAACAGAGCCCTGTCTTCATGGAGTTTTTATTCTAGTGGGAAGTATATTACTTAATTATTGCAGTGGAACAAATTACCCCGAAATTTAGTGGCTTAAAGCAACAAGCATTTATTATCTCACATTTCCTATTACTCAAGAATTTGGGAGCAGCTTAGATGGGTGGTTCTGGCTTAAGGTGTCTCGAAGTTGTAGTCAATATGGTGTCTGGGGCTGCAGTAGTTTAAAGGTTTAATTTGGGTCTGAAGGAGCAGTTTCCAAGATAGTTCACTTACCAGGCTATTGGCGGGAGGCCTTAGGTCTTTGCTGGTTTTTGACATGAGGCCTCAGTTTCTTGCCATATGCACCTCTCCACAAGGCTACTTGTATGTCTTCATATATGGTAAGTGGTTTACCCCAGATTGCATGATTCAGGAGAGAGGAATAGGAGGAACCCACAATGCTTTTTTCCCCTCTTGCAATATTTTTTATGACCTAGTGTTGGAAATCATACCTTGTCACTTCTACTTTAGTCTATTCATTAGAAAAAAGTCATTAAGTTCAGGCCACACTGAAGGGGAAAGGGTTAAAATCCACCTCTTGAGGGAAGGATTAGCAAATAATTTGTGGACATATTTTAAAGCCACCACAGGAAGACAGATAATAAGCAATAAACAGAATAAATAAGCAAATTATGGAGTATGTTAGAAGGTGTTAAGTTCTATGAAAACAAAAGAGAAAGAGGTAAGGGGAATCAGAGTATGTTTGTGTGGAAGGGATGTAGGTTGCAGTTTTAATTAGGGTGATCAACATAGTCCTTATTAAGGTTAAATTTGAGCAAAGACTTGGAGACAAAGAAGTTAGCCAAGAAGTTATCTGGAAGAAGAAAGTCCCAAAGCAAGAGAATAGCTAAAACAAAGGCTTTGAGGTAGGAGTCATCCTTGCATAAGTAACAGTCAGGAGGCCAGTATGACTGGCACAGAGAGGGGTTTGGTGAGTGGTAGAAGAGGAGGCCAGGTAAATTTGAGAGGGACAAGCATGACAAATCATATGAAACCTTGTTGGCCATTATAAGGATTTGGGGCATTTTTGGTTAGTTCTGAATTTCTACTTGCAAATGTTAAATGAGATTATTTATGGGAAACCTTAGTAATCAGGAAAGCACTCTATGAAGTCTAGTTACTTGTATTAAAGTATTCAAATTTTTATTTTTAGTTAGCATAGCCAAAGAAACAACATTTTTTTTTACTTCATCAAAGGTGATAAGAATTTTTTTTCTAAGCAAGAAGAATGTTTACCATATTTTATTACTACCATATTTTAATTTTTTAAACATGATACTTGAGAAACTAGCATATTTTTAATTGGGGAGGTGGGGGAAAGATTGAGGAAAGATTATTTGCATGGCTGAAATTAATGAGTTTATTGTTTCTGGCAGGAATGTAAAGAAGAAATCAAAATGGATCCAAGTATGGGTGTGAATTCTGTTACCATTTCTGTTGAGGGTATGACTTGCAATTCCTGTGTTTGGACCATTGAGCAGCAGATTGGAAAAGTGAATGGTGTGCATCACATTAAAGTAAGTTACTCTTTGGAAACTGAAGTCAAATGCCATTGAAGAGAATTCTACTAGGAAATTACTTCTAACACTGAGATAGAAGCAGACACACTGACACATTTGGGAACAAAAACCATCGTACATATCTTGAAGCTAAATAAGTATTCTTTGACCCATTAATTCCTCTTACAATGTAAAGAAAAAAGATATATTTTCAATTTAAAAACACCTGAACATGGAATCTTGATATTGTGGTTGTATATTTATAGATTTATATTTTATAAGTATATGAGTATTTATATACTGTTTATTACTCTCAATCTCATACTGAACTAAAATGTATGTTCTCAGACAATGGGTTGGGGTTTTCTTTTTCTTTTATAACATGGTGATTAATTTGTAATTAAAAATTGAAGGGAAAATGTCTAGAGAATTACTAGTATACTTTGGTTTTAATTTTTAATTTTTTTTCAGACAGGGTCTTGCTCTGTCACCCAGCCTGGAGGGCAGTGACAAAGTTATAGCTCACTGCAGCCTAGATTTCCTGGGCTCAAGTGATCCTCCCATCTCAGCCTCCCAAGTACCTAGGACCACAGGCGTGCACCACCATGTCAGCTAATTTTTTAACTTATTTTTTGTAGAGATGGGGGGGGTCTCACTATGTTGCCCAGGCTCCTCTCAAACTCCTGGACTCAAGCGATCCTCCCACCTGGGCCTCCCAGAGTGCTGGGATTACAGGTGTAAGCCACCATGCCCAGCCAAAATTACTAGTACACCTTGTATGGTATACCTAAGGAAGACTCTATTATTATTATTTTTTCAGACTCTTGGGCTTTAAGTTGAAGACTCTGTTGTTTAACATTCCTTGAGCATCAACAGCATTCTAGATATACTGTAGTTAAAGATGTAGTTCAGATGATAAAAAAGCCTTCTGAAGACTGCATGAAGTACCTGTGTTTATCATAAGAAACTTCATGCGTATATAGCAGGGATTGGAAAATGATGGTCTGCAGGCCAAATCCACTTTGTCAACTGCTTTCATATGGCTCAGAAGCTAAGAATGCCTTTTATATTTTTACACGGTTGAAAAAAATCAAAAGAATAATATTTAGGAACATACGAAAAGCACATGAAATTCAAATTTTTGTCTCTGTAAGTAAAGTTTTAGTAATGTAAAGTTTTATTAGAGCACAGCCACACTCATTCATTTATGTATTGTGTATGACCCTTTTTTTCACTACAAAAACAGAGTTGAATAGTTGTAACGGAGCCCATATGTGGTGTCCTCATTGGTAAGTGATATACTGCCAAATGATTTACCACAGTGGCATTACCATTTTATCTTCTCACCAGCAATGTTGGTGTTCCACTTTGAAATTGTTCCATTTTCTCCACATTCTCTCCAACACTTTGTATTGTCAGCCTTTTAAATTAAAGGCATTCTAATGGGTATGTAATATTATGTCATTGGGTTTTTTGTTTTCGATTGAATTTCGATTATATATTCTTAATATAAAGTCTTCTCTCAGATATGTGTTTTGCAAATACATCTTTCCAGTCTGTGGCTTGTTTTTTCAGTCTCTTAAAAGTTCTTTTGCAGAGCCGAAGTTTTTATTTTTGATGAATTCATTTATCCACTTTTTTCCTTTTATGCCTTACGCTTTTGGATTCATATCTAAGAAATCATGGCCTAACTCAAGGTCACAAAGATTTTTCTCCTGTGTCTTTTTCTAAAACCTTTATAATTTTAGGTTTTACATTTAGGTCTATGATCCATTTTGAATTAACTTGGATACATTGTTAGGTACCGGTTGAAGCTAATTTTTTTTCAGATTTGGATGTCCATTTTTCCCAGCATTGTTTGTTAAAAAGTCTATTCTCTCTCCATTGAATTGCCTTTGGACTTTGCTGAAACTCAATTGACTATATATTTATATTGGTTTATTTCTCTCTGCCCTATTCTGTTCCATTGATCTGTATGCCTGTCCTTTGGCCAATATCACACAGTTTTGATTATTGTAGCTTTCTAGTAAGTATTAAAATTAGATACTGTGATTCCTTAACTCTTTCTTCTTTTTCAAAATTGTTTTGGCTATCCTAGTTGCTTTTCTTTTCCATATAAATTTTAGAATCAGTTTATAAGTTTCTACAAAAATATCTGCTGGGATTTTCATTGAGATTGTGTTGATTCTGCAGATCCATTTGGACAGAATTAACGTCTTAACAATATTGAGTTTTCTAATCCATGCACATAGTATATCTCCATTTATGTAGGTATTCTTTGATTTCTTTTATCAGGGATCTGTAGTTTTCAGCATGCAGTTTCTGTACATATTTTGTTAGATTTATGTTTAAGTATTTTTTGTTTTTGAATGCTGTTATAAATGGTACTGTTTTAAAATTTTTAATTTAATTTTAGTTGTTCATTATGAGATTTCTGTAGGTTTACTTTGTATCCTGGAATCTGGCTAAACTGACTTATCAAACCTATTAGCTTTTTGGTAGATTTCTTGGGATTTTCTATGTAATTATGTCATGAAAGTATATAAATAGTTGTTGTTGTTGTTGTTGTTTTTGAGATAGAGTCTTGCTCTGTGGCCCAGGCTGGAGTGCAGTGACACAGTGTTGGCTCACTGTAACCTCCACCTCCTGGGATCAAGCGATTCTTGTGCCTCAGCCACCCAAGTAGCTGGAATTACAGGCACATGCCATCACAGCTGGCTAAGTTTTGTATTTTTAGTAGAGTTGGGGTTTCGCCATGTTGGCAAGGCTGGTCTCTAACTCCTGGCCTCGAGTGATCTGTCCACCTCGGCCTCTTAAAGTGCTAGGATTACAGGTGTGAGCCACTGTGCCTGGCCATATGGTTTTATTTCTTCCTTTGTAGTCTGTATAATTATCATTTTTCCCTTGTATTATAGAACCTTCATTATAAGTATGATTAGGAGTGGTGATAGTGGATGATGGTGGGGGGGAACATTCAGTCGTTTACCATTAGCATTGTGTTAATTGTAGAGTTTTTGTAGATGCTATTTATCAGATTAATGAAGTTCTTTCTATTCCTAGTTTGCTGAGCGTTTTTTAAAACATCATGAATGGGTGTTGAAGTTTGTCAAGTGATTTTTCTGCATATAGAGATGATGGTATGATTTTCCCCCTTTAGTCTGTTAAGCTGGTGAATTACATTGATTTTCAAATGTTGAACCAGTCATGCATTCCCAGGATAAGCCCCACTTGGTCAAAGAAGACTTACTTTTCATTAAAAATTTTTGGCTGGGTGTGGTGGCTCACACCTGTAATCCTAGCACTTTGGCAGGCCAAGGCGGGCAGATCATGAGGTCAGGAGTTCAAGACCAGCTGTCAATATGGTGAAACCCCCGTCTCTACTAAAAATACAAAAATTAGCCGGGTGTGGTGGCACATGCCTGTAGTCCCAGCTACTTGGGAGGCTGAGACAGAAGAATTGCTTAGAACCCAGGAGGCAGAGGTTGCAGTGAGCCGAGATCATGCCATTGCACTCCAATATTGCATCATACTATTTGTATGAGGGAAAAATCAGTGTTTCTCATTTGTTGACTGTACACTCTGATTAGCTAAGTCTATGTTGATAGCTGTGGCTAGAAAATATTTATTTACATAGTGCATATTCCTTCTCCTAAATTTTCTGTACTGTTGACATCCGTGTGAATACTTAAATATGAACTTTTCATTTTCACATGCTTCAAAAAGAGAGGTTTTTTTTTTTCGTATTCACCATCTACCTTGGCATAACTCCAGTCTTAGAGGCTCCCACATTGCTTCTTCCCGGCAACATACCCGAACAGGGATACAGTTGCCTTTAAAGATTTTTGAGGATAGAGCCAAGTTGGAAAAGCTGAGAGATGACAGGTCATTATTTTATGTATTTATCTTCAAAATATTCAAATTTATATGAAAACATTTTCCCCTAATCATAACTATGCAAAAATTAGATGCATATTTTGCAGTTTGTTGATTAGGAAAGAGAATAGCAAAAGTAGCTCTGCAACCTTCAGTGCTAAACCTTTAAAAATGAGTTGCTTAATATCAGTGAGTAATAGGTATGACACATGCATTTGATTTATCCTCAAATGAAACTAATTAAACCTCCTCCACTTGATCTAAGGTGGGGCTGGTGTTGAGGGCCAGAACAGAAGCTGAACCTTACTAATTAACTAATTATATAGTAATGTCTGTGTTAATTCCAGTAAAGCTGTTTTAACCATTTGGAAACTAGTTCACATAATTTTTTGCCAAATGACTTAGGTACTTATTGTCCACTGACAGCTAAAGTATTTTCCAAAACCCTCAACTCTCTGTCTAGCAAACTATTGTAGGTGAATATTTGTCTCTGCCAACATATCCACACATAACTATAAAACCAGATTCTGCTTTGATGTTTGCAAGTACATACCTCGTGATTCTTGCTTCCCAAAACAGCCTGTTTGTACCACACTCATATATAAGATGGCTATTTCCCAAAGTTCACTACTGCTTAATAAGGCCTGTTTAAGGTCAAACAAATGCAATTGGATTTTGATTACATTGAAAATGAAGAATAGCAGCAATATAATATGAAAGCACTTTGTGTTGTCAGCAGTAATTTATACAAATCGCAGTGACAGATACTCAAGACTACTTTCCAGGGCACATTCATAATTTGATTGTGAAAAATAAAAGAAAACACACTTGTTCTGCCTTTTTCAGTTCTGCCTTTCCTCTTTCAGTCAAAAGCCCTTTTAGTAGTAACTTTTATTCCTTTTTTCTTCTTTTAAAAAATATTTTACTAAGAGTAAATGTCTTTTAGGCCCAGAGACAGATTTTCTGTGAAGTTAATGAAGCTTAAGTTTCAGAGCTCGTCATTTGCATTAACCTTCTTCTAAGATTCTAGACTCAGTATTAGCAGTGTGTTCACATAGTCATGTTTTTGTACAATTTGAAAAAGTAAAAAAATTTTAGCACAGCCCTTCAAGACTATTGTCCATTTCTTCTTCAACTCTCCTTCTGTTAGACCTCCCCTTTGTGTTGATGCAATATTGGAGTGGCCATGAGTATTTTGGGGATGTGACTAAGAGGAGGTTGAGTTGGGGATATGTTTAGTTCGGGGTTAGTAGGCTATTTGGCTATAGGTGGTTCTTTATCAGTTCTGTGTTTAGTGGAGTTTTTGCTAAGAATTCTGATATAGGGATGGCTTCTTGGAACACCCCTACCACTCATGGTGTCAACTCACTCAGCATCATGACATGAAGGTGTGGGGCTCAGTACAAAACTGGTAAATGAATGTTACTAGTTCAAAGAATATGTAAGATTAGTCACTTCACAAGTTGAAATGCCCTGAAATATTACAGCTCATATATGAAAGAAAGAAACTCAATAGTTTTCTCAAATTTGACAGCAGCTCTAAAAATTTACCAATACCTAGTTGTTATGTTGAAAGGAACCTTTCTAAACTATCATTAATTTAAAAAAAATTTTATCTAGAGGAAAGACTGAACTATTTTTGTTTTCTTTATATACAAGTGATTTTATAAAGTCATTGTCAAATGAAGCACTGAAAAATATATAGCCAAAAACATAGGAAAAGAAAGTATCAGAGAGCTGTATCAGGCATTATTAATAAAAATATTATTCTTACAGATTTTTATATTTGTTAGCTGTAAAAATTTATGATTTGTGATTTTTTTTTAAAAAATTTTATTTTTGAGATGGAGTCTTGCTCTGTCACCCAGACTGGAGTGCAGTGGCGTGATCTCAGATCACTACAACCTTCGCCTCCTGGGTTCAAGCAATTCTCCTGTCTCAGCCTCCTGAGTAGCTGGGATTACAGGTGCCCGCCATCATGCCCGGCTAATTTTTGTATTTTTAGTAGAGATGGGGTTTCACCTGTTGGCCAGGCGAGTCTCAAACTCCTGACCTCATATGATCCACCCACCTCGGCCTCCTAAAGTGCTAGGATTATAGGCGTGAGCCACTGTGCCCAGCCATATAACTTGTGATTTTGTTATGCACTCAGACTATTTTCTTTTGTACAAAATTTTGTTGTTTATAGCTTTGTATTCTTTTTATTTAAAGAAGGCCCTTCAAATTGTTTAATTTTGAGACACCACAAAGTGTGGATTCACTTCTTTCTAGACATCATATAGAAAACTGTCTTTGCCCAAACATAATTTATAGTCAAAATGTAGCTCGACATGATCATACATAAATATTGATTACTTTTTAAAGAATGTTAAAGCTTAAAATTTCTGCAAATAATTAATGGGAACTAGGCTTAATACCTGGATGACAGAATAATCTGGACCACAAACCCCTATGACATAAGTTTACCTATATATCACAAACCTGCACATGAACCTCTGAAGTTAAAATAAAAGTTAAAAAAGAGTGCACACAAAAATAATATTTCTGGATTATAACTTATAGGATTATAATTAAAACTCAGGTGCAGTTAACTTAGAAACTAGATTGGGGAGAAGAGTGTTTCAACTAAGTCAAGGAGCTCTTGCTAGTGTTTGGAATGAAGTAATTGTGATATTAAATTGAAAAATGCAACAGCAGAACAGATTAGAGCTTTAATTAACATAATTCAAAGAGAGTGAATAGTCAGGAAATCTCTAATTTTGGAATAAATAGAATATGACTATTTGCCTCTGCAGCTTTAGTATTTAAATATATTTTGGGAATTGTGTCCTAAGTTATATAATAAATAAATGTAATTTTCTTGTTTGTCTTGCTAGTGCTAAGACTGTAGACTTTAAAGGGATTAACCTGAAGTTTAATTTAATTACCCCTGTGGTCTGTTCAAGGGAAAAGTAAAATAGGCAGATAATGTGAAGATCTTTCCCTGGGGTTGTTTGGCCTTTTTGAAAGTGGAAATGTAAAAACAAATTTAATTTGATATAAGTACTGAATGATTCTAAAGGTTAATGCCTTATTAACAAATTAGTTTGTCCCTGAAACTTACAATGCTTTTTGAGTGCTTTTCCCCTTTAATTAGGTAAAGGCTATAGTCCATTCTCGTTTTTTTTTTTGTTTTTTGTTTTTTTTTTTGAGACAGAGTCTCACTTTGTCACCCAGGCTGGAATACAGTGGCACGATCTCTGCTCACTGCAACCTCTGCCTCCTGGGTTCAAGCGATTCTTCTGCCTCAGCTTCCCAAGTAGCTGGGACTACAGGTAGGTGCTATCACGTCTTCTGGCTAATTTTTGTGTTTTTAGAAGAGACAGTGTTTCACCATGTTGGCCATGATGGTCTCGATCTCTTGACCTCGTGATCTGCCCACCTTGGCCTCCTAAAGTGCTGGAATTACAGGTGTGAGCCACCTCGCTCGACCTCTTAATACAGTCCACATCAATAGAAAAATGACCACATCAATGCTAGCAGTTACTAAATTCCTCCTTTGGATCAATAAATACATTCCTCACTCCCCTTAAAATTAATTGGTGTTTTTATTATTGAAAAAGTAACACATATGCAGAGTAAAATTCCTTTCCCAAGGGAAACCAGTTGTCCTATATATATATACATATTCTTCCAGAAAGACTATTAATATAAAACTTTTTTTTTTTTTTTGGAGACAGAGTCTCACTCTTGTTGTTCAGGCTGGAGTGCAGTGGTGTGATCTTGGCTCACTGTAACCTTCACTTCCCGGGTTCAAGCAATTCTCCTGCCTCAGCCTCCTGAGTAGCTGGGATTACACGCACCCGCCACCATGCCTGGCTAAGTTTTATAGTTTTAGTAGAGACAGGTTTCGCCATATTGGCCAGGCTGGTCTCGAAATCCTGACCTCAGGTGATTTGCCTGCCTCAGCCTCCCAAAGTGCTAGGATAAAAGGTGTGAGCCACAGCTCCCAGCAAAAACTGTTTACATGTACATAAGTGTATCTACTTGATGTGTGTGTATCCCCTTTTTCTGAAAATTGGAAGCATACTATCTACATTATTCTGAACCTTGCTTTTTTAAAAATAAGCAAATATGCCTTAGATATTGTTCCACATCTATATATAGAGACCCATCTGATATTTTTCTTTCTATATGGGACTCTTTTATTGGCTTCTTAACTTTTTCTATGGCAAATGACAGTGCATTGAACATTTTGTTTATCAAACTGGTGCTCTGTCACCAATACTATATTAGAGTAGCATAGGCATTATTATTATTATAAATTAGTAGGTAATAATCGTTTATCCATGAAGATGTAGAATCAGCTTCAAAGAGGCTTAAGTTTCTGATTTAGTTGAACTCTATTCTGAGGATCAAAGGAAGGTCAAATCCAAGACAACAAATTTAGCAATGAAGGAATGGTGTGAAGAGGAACTTTTACTATTTCTTTTGTGTATTTTTGTATTTAAATCTTTATAATGAACAATCATGCATTTGTTGTATAATTTTTGAAGCAAAGTGAAAATTCACTAAAAATGGCCAGGCGTAGTGGTTCATGCTGTAATCTCAGTACTTTGGGAGGACGAGGTGGGAGGATTGCTTGAGACCAGGAGTTGAAGAACAGCTTGGGCAACATAGCAAGTCTCTGTCTTTTAGAGAGAGAGAGAGAGAGAGAGAGAGAGAGAGAGAGAGAGAATGAATATATTAGAAATGAAAATTATGACAGAGTACTCAGTTTAAAGATAGTTTAGTTCATGAAAAGCAATGCTACAACTTAATAAAAACTAACAGAATCTCTGCATCTTTTTCATCTTAAAATATTTGATTTTTGAATTTTTAGATTTGTTTTGGACTATTTAGTTTCTAAGAATTGTCTTTTTCTAGTTTGTAACTTCATTTAATAGTTTTAAAGTGGTAACCTTTATTTAGGTTAGTCAAATAGGATAAATGTTCATGGAGCTTGATGGCGTCCCCTTACGATATTTTAATTTTCAGTATTCTATATTGAAGCATCAAATAGTGCTACCCTATTAATGTAAACATATTATTTTTTGCAACAAACTAATGGAATTTGTATTGAGACTATATATATTACAAATGAGGATCCTTTTGTGTACTATAAATAGTTTTTAGTTGATTCAAAAATATATTATGGGTGGTGAATCAAACAGAAATTCAGGATAATTGATTAATCATGTCACTTTTCTGACATCAGTCTCCACATCTGTAAAATAACATAATCCTTTCAAGCTGTGAAAAATCTATCACCTTTATGTTGAGTTGTTATATGAAAATGTAAGAAAATAAGCATTAAACTCTCTGAAGACTCCCATACTGAGCAGCATGCTTACCTGAATTTATTATGATCATATATAAATTGATTCCTGGGGGATAAAAAGGAATTTCAATGTGCTAAAACTTTAGCTAAGTTATTTTCCCATAGTGACTTTTAAAAATGTGGAAATATTAGAACGTCCTGATTGTCAGTTCTGCTAAAAACTCAAATATGTTTTAAAATCATTCCAAATTTAAAGTAGCATGGGAGACTATGTGAAATGTGAGGGGAAAAACAATTAAAATTTCATTCAAACACTAGAAATATTGTATACTTTCAGATTATTTATAAGCCACACATTGCTCAAATCATAGACATAGAATTTTAGTTTTCCAAGGAAATTGTAGATCATCCAGCCTAATCATTTATAGATGGAAAGAGTGTAGACTTTGGAGTTACATACACCTGCATTTGAATCCTAGCTCTTTCATTTGAGTTTCTTGGGCAATTTATTCAATTTCCTGGCCTTCATATAGGAACCTGGGTCACCTTTGTCTTAGTCTGTTCAGGCAGCTATAAGAAAATACCATAAAGTGGGTGGCTTATAAACAACAGAAATGTATTTCTCACAATTCTGGAAGCTGGGAATTGCTTGACCAAAATCAAGGTGCTGGCACATTTGGTGTCTGGTGAGGATTGACTTCGTGGTTCATAGACGGCACCTTCTCCTTGTGTCCTCACATGGTGGAAGGGACAGGGCAGCTCTCTGGGACCTCTTTTATAAGGGCACAAATCCCACTCTTGAGGGCTCTGTTTTTATTACCTAATCACCTCTCAAAGGCCCCTCGCCAATATTATCACCTTGGGAATTAGGATTTCAACATACGAATTTTTGAGGGACACTTTCAGATTATAGCGCCTTTCCTTATCAAATAAGAAATAATACAAAAGAAAAAAGATGTACTGTTGACAACCTAAGAAGTGGTAGTAACATAGTTTTTTGATCTTTTATAGAAAGTTAGAACTAAAAAGATTATTTTATCTAGTCTCTCAGGAAACAAGCCCTCAGAGGTATGGCGATTTGTTTAAGGTTCTAGCTTTCATATTGCCTAAGAATAGAAGATACAGTCTTAGTGGGTTTATGCAAATTATACAGAATCATATGCAAATTCAGGCATATACTGCGCTTGAATTTCATGTTTGACATTTCAAAAGACACAGAACACCACAAAGATTAAAATAATGGATCTTTACAATCCCTGTGACAGTCAGCACTCTCTGCACCACCCTTAATACTATGAAGGCCACAGAGTACATTTAGTTTATTTTCCTTTTTTCTCTCCCACTACTGCCTTCATCAAAATACAGTGAATAGTCCTCCACCTTGAGTCTTTCCCATGAGCTATATTCATAATTTGTAGGCTGTTATATTTATTTTCAGAGGAACTTTTTTTTTTCTTTTTAGATGGAGTCTGGCTGTCTTGCCTAGGCTAGAATGCAGTGGCATGACCTCAGCTCACTGCAACCTTCACCTCCCGGGTTCAAGTGATTCTTGTGCCTCAGCCTCTTGAGTAGCTGGGATTACAGGCTCCCGCCACTATGCCCAGATAATTTTTATATTTTTAGTAGAGACGGGGTTTCACCATGTTGGCCAGGCTGGTTTCAAATTCCTGGCCTCAAGTGATCTACCCATCTTGGCCTGCCAAAGTGCTGGGGTTACAGGCATGAGCCACTGCGCTGGCCCAAAGGAACTATTGATATAATGGAAAAATAGTTCCTCTGAAGATAAAAAATAACAGCATTGGCTCCTAATAAAACATTCTGAAAAAAAGGGAAGCTGTTGAAATATTGGAACAATGCAGGGAGTAGGAAGGTGGGGTAGGGCAGGGAAGGGAGGTTATTTTTGGAGCAGGGGTCGGGGTTAGGGGACATATGAAAGGAGAGCAGCACAGACCCATAATCAGACTGCTGCCAGCACTTTCCAGCTCTATGAAGTCTGCCTGGTTTTGCTCACCATTGTACCTCTAGCAGCTATCATAGTGCCCGGCACATAATGGGCATTCAGCAAATGTTTGTTGAATGGATAAGTACCTTTTTTTTTTTTTTTGAGATGAAGGCTTGCTTTGCCACCCATACTGGAATGCTGTGGTGCGATCTCAGCTCACTGCAACCTCTGCCTCCCGGGTTCCAGTAATTCTCCTGCCTCAGCCTCCCGAGTTGCTGGGATTATAGGCGCGCGCCACCAAGCCCTGCTAATTTTTGTGTTTTTGGTAGAGATGGGGTTTCACCATGTTGGCCAAGCTGGCCTCAAACTCTGACCTCAAGTGATCCGCCCACCTTAGCCTCCCAAAGTGCTGGGATTACAGGCGTGAGTCACTGCACCCGGCTGATAAGTACCATTTTTACTTCCTGCCCAAAGATTTAGCACTCAGAGCTGTACTGTGATAATTACTGTGTGAATTTCCTCTTAAAAGGAAAAAAAAGGTGTTATTAAATTTTGTTTTCTTTTGAGACCTTAGGTTTGAAAAGTCTCTTTGCTATCTAACATTCAGAGGAAAAATTGAGTGCTGTTACCCGAAAGAGGGATGTTTTTGTTTGTGCTAAGTGTCATTGGTCACCTTTTTTTTTTTTTAAACACAGGGTTTCACCATGTTGGTCAGGCTGTTCTCGAACTCATGACCTCAGGTGATCCACCTGCCTCGGCCTCCCAAAGTGCTGGGATTACAGGTGTGAGCCACCGCGCCCAGCCTGGTTGGTCACCTTTTAAAACAGAAATAGATTACTAAAGAAAGAAATGTTTTCTCATCTGCAGGATACAAATAACATAGGGTACTTTGATTTCCCTTTTGCATAGTATTTTATGCATAGTTTTCTTATGCCTTTTATAAATAAAAGATAGGCTAAAGCAGTTAGAAAGTATAGCAAACCATCCAGTGACAAAGTGATTTTTTTTTTTGAGACAGTGTCATATTCCATCACCTAGACTGGAACGCAGTGGCACGATTTTGGCTCACTGCAGCCTCAACCTTCGGGCTCAGACAATCCTCCCACCTCAGCCCCCTGAGTAGCTGGGGCTATAGGAGTTTGCCACCATGCCCGGGTAATTGTTGTATTTTTTTGTAGAGATAGGATTTCACCATGTTACCGAGACTGGTCTGGAATTGCTGAGCTCAAGCGATCTGCCTGACCATCTTGGCCTCCTAAAGTGCTAGGATTACAGACGTGGGCCACCCAGCCTGACAAAGTGATTTTTACTTTTAAAATGAGAACAATTTCTGACTGGCTATGTTGGTAAATTGACATTTTTGGTATGTGGTGGGTGTTGCAAGGAACCCGGGTAGGG
Organism: Cacajao melanocephalus; assembly: GCA_963573385.1. Taxonomy (NCBI): domain Eukaryota; kingdom Metazoa; phylum Chordata; class Mammalia; order Primates; family Pitheciidae; genus Cacajao; species Cacajao melanocephalus. Next base: position 25,783 of record CAUYLG010074220.1, read on the forward strand.
GATTGTTTAGGGTGTACCAGATATAATGTATTTAATGGGCAAGAATCCTTTACATTGGTACTTTATCAGAAAAAGTATAGTAGTACCTAGAGCAGTATCACCCAAGAATGGCCTGTGATGATGGAGATACTGTATATCTGCCCTGTCTGATATGGCTAACCGCATTGGCCAGTGAACACTTGAAATGTGGCTAGTGCAACCAAAAGCCTAAATTTTAAATCTTATTTAATAGTTTTTTTTAAAATAATCATCCAGTAAAATTGACTTTTTTGGGTATATAGTTCTATGAACTTTATTTTAGTTTTGTGAATGTTAACACATGTATAGATTTAACACCACCACAACCAGGACATGGCACAGTCCTGTTACCCCAAAAAACTCCCTCTTGCTACAATTTCCCCTACCTCTTACCTCTGGACACCACTGCTCTGTTCTCCATCTTCCCCTTCAGTTGGAAAGTTTAAATTATTTAAAGAGTCATTTTCTTAATCATAAAATCACCTCAAGGGAGTGAAATTAAAGTTTAAAAGAGGCCCTCTTTAAAAACACAAGGACACAAAAGGCTTCATCTGAAGGTGGCTACTGTTATGTTTCATCTCTTTCAAAAGTATATGTCTCAACTATATGTGGTTTGACTATTCTGCGTTTTTTTTTTCATGGAAAATGTTATATAGCATAATTCAAAACCAAATATAAATTATTTCCCCACTTCTGTTTTGGATCATTTATGCTAGTGATCTCTTCCATCCCTAAGAACAAACTAGCCAACTAGAATTATCAGAGTCTTAGAAACTTTCCATGCCATGGGTATGTTTAATATTTTCACTCAAAGACATAGTCATCAATTATCAAGCTAAAGGAAGAAATAAAAATATGTTCATTAAAATAAAGTGAAAGATTTAACTAACTACTGTAGACAATTTAAACAGAGGTTTTCTACTCTGAATTACTTTTAATTATATTTTTGAGTTTTTATTTTGTGGAACAAAGCTTTTTCACTGGAAATTAGTAACACCCATATTTAACTGGTTTTTGAATATTAATATCCTACTGCCATCTCAAAATCAATAGGCCCAGTGCTAAATTCATCATCTCCACTTTCCCTCCACTTTAACCTCTTAATTTCCTCCTGATTTTCTCCTCTTTTTCTGATATCAGTTAATGGCACCACCATCTGTCTATCCACTGCCCAAGCCAGATACCTTTAAGTCATGCTAGTCACCTCCTTTACTCTACATATCTTGTTAGGCGGTCCTACTCTTCTAAATGTATCTTGGAGCTGCCTCTTTTCTCTTTGTCCCCATTATTAATGCCTTAATTCAGACCCTCTATTGTATTACTGTTGCAATTGCAGTAGCCTCCTAGCTGATAGCCCTTCCTCCTGTATCACTCCACCCTACTCCACTATCATCTTCCACATTGCCCCCAAAATGATCCTTCTCTAAAATGAAAATTTAATCTGCTGAACTTTTTTGTGGCTTTCTATTACCTATAGGATAAATTATAAACCATTACTGGTGTATAGAACCCCATAATAGAACAGTTGCCTAATTCTCAAGCCTCTTATCTTTCTCTATTTTTTTGCTTCCATTCATCTGGAATTCCCTGCCTCATATATCCATGCTGATTCCTGTTTGTCCTTTAACACTCAGGTATTATCTCTCCTAAGAAGACTTTTCTGACCCATATTCCCAAGGATGAATGGGTATCCCTTTTCTATAGTCTCTGTCCTATTGTTATTGTTCCTGTGACATGTTCAGCTTTGTATCCTGAGAATTCCAGTTCCTGACACACATAATCACTGCTCAATAAATATTAGTTGCTCTGTGGTTAATCTTGTATAATTAACCCCTGTTACAAAGAACTTTCCTATCTATTTACTCATATGACCCTTATAATAGCCCTGGAAGATAATAGGGCATATTTGCTCAGTTTTCAGATGGTAGAACTAATGAGTATGGTTGGCTAGTAAGTAGAGTACTACTGTTGCAATTGCAGTAGCCTCCTAGCTGATAGCCCTGCCTCCTATATCACTCCACTCTACTCTACTGTCATCTTCCACACTGCCTCCAAAATGATCCTTCTCTAAAACAACAACCCAGTATTTGTGTGTGTGTGTGTCTGTGTGTGTGTATCTTCATCATGAATCTTTGTAAGATGTCAGCCAAAGAGATGCAGTCATGACAATAAGTTAAATTATATGCAGTAGCTAAGCTTTAAAAATATAATCATTGTTTTATAATCTAATTGGGCAAAACAATAAAGATGTTCTTATTTTGAACAAAATTAATACTATGCTCTAGTGACTTAGGGGGATATAGGAGTATATGCTATAAAATCCTATGTATACTGTCTTCACTCATAAACTGGCATGTTTATACCTTTTCTTGCGAACAAAGTTACCCTAATTGGACATTATTTTTATTTTTTAAATTGATATATAGTAGTTGTACATATTTTTAAGAAATTAAACATTTTAAAAGATTAAACTTCATATTACCTTTCATTTTTCTATAGCTGATTCTGTTTCATGTGTAACATTTTCAATTGGTAGAGTGAGAATTGTTGGAGCAATTTATGAAAACACGTAGAAGGAAAGAGTAGTTTGTACTCTGTTGTGAAATTCTTGGGTATGTTTGTCAATATACATGTTTCAAATACCTGATAGGTACCACAGTCACATATGTCTACATATATAACTTTACCATTCTTGTAGGTACACAAGACATTTTATGTTTCTTTCTAACAAGAATAATAAAGATGAAAACTAATAGGGAAACTCCATTAGATTGAGTTGTCTCACTCTTCTTGAATGCGGTGTGTTGATTGATATTTTAAATCCTATATCATAGAATTTAATTAAACTGACTTTTGGAATTTCTTTCCAAAAGGTATCACTGGAAGAAAAAAATGCAACTATTATTTATGACCCTAAACTACAGACTCCAAAGACCCTACAGGAAGCTATTGATGACATGGGTTTTGATGCTATTCTCCATAATCCTGACCCTCTCCCTGTTTTAACTGATACCTTGTTTCTGACTGTTACTGCTTCACTGGCTTTGCCATGGGACCGTATCCAAAGCACATTGCTCAAGACCAAGGGTGTGACAGACATTAAAATTTACCCTCAGCAAAGAACTCTAGCGGTGACAATAATCCCTTCTGTAGTAAGTGCCAATCAGATAAGAGAGCTGGTTCCGGATCTCACTTTAGATACTGGAACACTGGAGAAAAAGTCAGGAGCTTGTGAAGATCATAGTATGGCTCAAGTCGGTGAAGTTATGCTGAAGATGAAAGTGGAAGGGATGACCTGCCATTCATGTACTAGCACTATTGAAGGAAAAATTGGGAAACTGCAAGGTGTTCAGCGAATTAAAGGTAATGTGTCTGGTGTTGTTTGTTTTCTAAGGCTTAGGTGTCTGTTTTGATCTTTTAACTTTTTGCTTTCTTCTTAAGCATGAGTTTTGAATCCATGAGACTAGAGTGCTTGCTGTTTCATTGAGGTACAGCATATTCCCAGGATTAATGTCATTAAAGTTAATGAGTATAATGAAAGGTTACCTGAACTCTGAACTGAAGAAAAGGCAGTGGGGTTGACAATTCATGGAATTCAGGGTTCTTAACACAACATGACTAGGATACTCTTTCCCTCTAATGTATTTCTACTAAGGCATGGAGAAACTTGGAGACCATAGCTACAGTGGTCATATCTCCTACTTGTTTCTAGTCTATGCCAATAACATTTTCTGGAAAAAAAAAGTTAAAAAACAATGATGATGAGAATGAGAGAGAAATGATTATTTGTGGTTATTGATTTAGAAAACAGAATGTTTTCTCAAGTAGCCCAGGAATAACCGAATTAAATAATTGTTTCCTTTTATTAACTAGTCTCCCTGGACAATCAAGAAGCTACTATTGTTTATCAACCTCATCTTATCTCAGTAGAGGAAATGAAAAAGCAGATTGAAGCTATGGGCTTTCCAGCATTCGTCAAAAAGCAGCCCAAGTACCTCAAATTGGGAGCTATTGATGTAGAGCGTCTAAAGAACACACCAGTTAAATCTTCAGAAGGATCACAGCAAAGGAGTCCATCATACTCAAATGATTCAACAGCCACTTTCATCATTGATGGCATGCATTGTAAATCATGTGTGTCAAATATTGAAAGTGCTTTATCTACACTCCAGTATGTAAGCAGCATAGTAGTTTCTTTAGAGAATAGGTCTGCCGTTGTAAAGTATAATGCAAGCTCAGTCACTCCAGAATGCCTGAGAAAAGCAATAGAGGATGTATCACCAGGGCAATATAGAGTTAGTATCTCAAGTGAAGTTGAGAGTACCTCAAACTCTCCCTCCAGCTCATCTCTTCAGAAGATTCCTTTGAATGTAGTTAGCCAGCCTCTGACACAAGAAACTGTGATAAACATTGATGGCATGACTTGTAATTCCTGTGTGCAGTCTATTGAGGGTGTCATATCAAAAAAGCCAGGTGTAAAATCTGTACGAGTCTCCCTTGCAAATAGCAATGGGACTGTTGAGTATGATCCTCTACTAACCTCTCCAGAAACCTTGAGAGAAGCAATAGAAGACATGGGATTTGATGCTACCTTGTCAGGTAATTATAATTTTTTCTTTGATTCCCCTAATGTTCTTTTATTTCCATTTTGCTACTTCTTTTGGCATTTATCAATGATAAATGATTCATGGGCACTGTAATTCCACTTTTGCAAATAAGTCCTATGGAGGTAACCAACAGTGTATGCAAAGATGCATAAGGATGTTTGTATAATTGCTCATGATATTTAAAAACTAGAGACAATAAATAACTTACGGTACAACAATAAATAACTGATGATGAAGTGCTGTAAAGCCACAAAACATTATGGTGTTAAAGATAATTAATGCCACAGGTAAGTGTCTGAGATATTTTGTTAAATGAAAAAAAAAGCTGAAAAGCTACATATACACTGTGATGAAAATTTTATTAAAAAATGTACCTGAATTAATACCATGTATATATGGTTATGTGTATGAATGAGTAAGATTCCTGGTAGGACATGAACCATAATTTTAACAGTGATTATCTTTGGGTGGTAGGATAAATGTGATTTTTGTTTCCATTGTGCTTTCCTGATTTTATAAATTGTTTTTACAACAAGAATGTATGTATGTAGCTATGTATTTATACAGTGGGTGAAGCCAGTGCTCTTTTAAATAGAAAAGTATTTGAAATAAATAATAGGATTAACTGTAGTTTTATATTTAGGCATTCAAATTAAACTGACTCCAGAGCTGTCCCAAAGTTTTTGTATTTCCTGACAGCTCTTACTTTTGAACGGAAACAAAATATGTATATCCAATAGAATTTAATTATGTGAAATTGTTCTTTTGAACCAGAATTAAACCTGGCCTTGAATTAAACTGAAAAATTCCCAAATGAAATTTTTGCTTGAAATAACAATCGAAAAGTTATACAACCAATTTCCAGACAATATAATTAATCTTTGCTATGCTGATTAGAATGAAAGATATCAAATAGTAATATTCCATTTTTAGGCTCACTAAAACTGAGTAAAACATTTTACTAAACACATTTCCAAATTGTTATGGTCGATTAATGTCAGTGAGAGAGGACTCAGAAACATACCATTATTAATTTTTAGTTCTTAATTTTAGTATTGATGATAAATGGTAGAAATTATAGAATTCTCACTTTTTAAAATTGACACATAGTTCACATACCATAAAATTTACCCATTTAAGGTACACAATCCAGTGGTTGTTAGTATACTTACAGAGTTTTCCAGCCATCATCACTATATAATTTTAGAACATTTCATCACTCCCAAAAGAAATCACATATCCATTGGCAGTCATTCCTCATTTCTCCTTCACCTCCCCAAGCTCCTGATAACCACTGTTCTACTTTCTGTCTCTGAATTTCATTATTCTAGGTACCTCATTTAATTGGAATCATATCACATTTGTCCTTTTGTGCCTGGATTCTTTTATTTAGCATAATGTTTTCAAGGTCCATCCATGTTGTAGTATATGTTAGAACATCATTCCTTTTTATTGCTGAATATTATTCCATTCTGTGGATATGTCACATTTTTGTTTCTTCATTCACCATTTGATGGGAATTTGGATTGTCTCCACTCTCTGCCTATTATGTATAATACTGCTAGGAACATTTGTGTGCAAATTTTTATATGAACATATGTTTTTACTTCTCCTGGGCATATAACTAGGAGTGGAATTGCTGGGTCATATGGCAATTAAACTTTTTGAGGGACTGCCATACTGTTTTCCAAAGAAACTGTACCATTTTACATTCCCACCTCAAATTCTCACTTTAATGCAGAAAAATCACAAAATCTTAATCTTTTGAGATTTTAGATTAGAATCTGGCCAGCTATGGTGGCTCATACCTATAATCCTAGCACTTTTGGAGGGTGAGGCAGGCATACCACTTGAGCTCAAAAGTTCGAGACCAGTTTGGGTAAATGACTAAACCCTGTCCCTACAAAAAATATGAAAAAATCAGCTGGGCATGGTTACATACACCTGTAGTTCTAGTTACTCAGGAGGTGAAGCTGGGAGGATCACTTAAGCCTGGAAGTCAAGGCTGCAGTGAGCCATGCGCATGCCATTGTACTCCAGCCTAAAAAAGTTAGATTTTAGATTAGAATCTAATCTAAAAAATTAGATTCTTTTGCTCTAAAAAAGAGATACATCGTTCTCTATTAGGAAATTTTCATACAGAACACTAAAATATTAAAGAGCCTCTAGTACCAAAAGTCTGAACAAAGTATATGAAATCCATAATTGCAAAAGGAAATAATTATGAAACCAGAAGAAAAATTCAAGTTGGAAATAAGGACAGTTATATCAAGGAGCCATAAAAATGTCTAAAATTAGTTTCAGCAAAATTTCGTTTTACCTATCACCATTTAATTGGTGTTTTTTTGTTTTGTTTGAGGGAGCCTTGCTCTGTCGCCCAGGCTAGAGTACAATGGTGCATTCTTGGCTCACTGCAACCTCTGCCTCTCAGGTCCAAGTGATTCTCCTCCCTCAGCCTCCTGAGTAGTTGGGATTACAGGCTCACGCCACCATGCTCAGCTAATTTTTTTTGTATTTTTAGTAGAGACGGGTTTCACTATGTTGGTCAGGCTGGTCTCAAACTCCTGACCTCAGGTGATCCGCCCACCTCTGCCTCACAGAGTGCTGGGATTACAGGCGTGAGCCACTGCATCCGGCCCAGTTAATTTTTTAAAAAATTTTCAAAATAACAGTGTTGAAATTATATTGATTCACATTTCACTAAATCGTAATATTGGGTTATTTCTCAGAGTTTCTATTAAAATACTTTGACATGCATAATGGATTATGTTGTCAATGATGAACACCACATAAATTAGTTTATATCAGTATCACTAAAACAAGTTACTTACATTATAATATTCCTATGCCTCTTACATATAGGAACTTGAATATCATCATCTTATATCACATGTGGTATAAAATTGAAATATTTTTCATGTTCAAATGTGGTATCTGTTATTAGTAAGCAAGGGCATCATAAACTTTCAGATTGAACTCAAAAACAGAATTTTTTCTATTCATTTGGGTTTATATTTTTGCAACTTACATTTTTTGCAAGTGTGGTTCACAAAAAAGCAGTACCTGGGACTTTGTTATAAATGAGACTCTGGCCCACTGCAGACCCAGTAAATCAAATTCTACATTTTAATTTTAATGAGCTCTCCAGGTAACATTTGCACATTAAAGTTTGAGAACACTGATCTATATAATGTGATTCATTGACCTTTAAAATCTCTTCTGTATTAACTTTGTTTACACAAAGAAGTCCAGAAATTTGATTGAAGGTAATGTTAGTCATAATAACATTTTGATCAACAATGGACCACATAGACGATGGTGATCCCATAAGATTATAATTGAGCATATATAGAAACCTCATATAAGGCATTTGATATTAGCATAGCAGATCAAGTAGGAGAAATGTTTTATATTCATTAATGGTGCTAGGACATTTGGTGTTCCATCTGAAAAAAATATATATATATAAATAAAAATATACGTAGCATCTAGGTTTCAGTAAGTACATTCTATGATGTTCACACAGTAATGAAGTTGTCTAAAGCATTTTTCAGAACATATTCCCATCGTTTAAGTGAGTCATGACTGTATAATATTAAATAATATAATTTAAAATAGTGTTTTTTTTTTAAGGAGAAAAGGCATATAAATTTATTTGATCATAGTTTTACATGACATGAGAGCCTTCAGAATGAAGACCCAAAGATACAGGAGAAACTGCTCATTTCTGTGCTTAGATTTAACACAATATGGAGAGCTAAAATAGCTAGATTTTATTATTATTATTGAGACAGAGTCACACTTTGTTGCCCAGGCTGCAGTGCAATGGTGTGATCTCAGCTCACTGCAAACTCCACCTCCTGAGTTCAAATGATTCTCCTGCCGCAGTCTCCCAAGTTGCTGGGATTACAGGCACGTGCCACCATGCCTGGCTAATTTTTGTATTTTTAGTAGAGACAGGGTTTCGCCATGTTGGCCAGGCTGGTCTTGAACTCCTGATCTCAGGTGATCCACCTGCTTCGGCCTCCCAAAGTGCTGGGATTACAGGTGTGAGCCACCGTGCCCAGCCAAAATAGCTAGCATTTTATAAGGGTTTATGTAACAAATATGAGCAGAGCAAAAGCAACTTTTCAATTACCTTAGGTGATCAAACCAGAAAATGGAATTCAAGAGGACTTGGTCAGTCTCTGACACCATGTATAGCATCTACCTAGTCCTTAGTAACTATGACTGCAGCACGTTCAGTAACTTTTTTTTGAGACCGGATCTTGCTCTGTTGCCCAGGCTGGAGTGCACTGACACAATCATAGCTCACTGCAGCCTTGACTTCTGGGGCTTAAGCGATCTTCCCATCTCAGCCTCCTGAGTAGCTGGGACTACAGGCATGTACCACCACACCCAGCTAATTTTTTTCTATTTTTTTGTAGAGATGGAGTCTCACTATGTTGCCTAGGCTGGTCTCAAACTCCTGGGCTCAAGCAGTACACCCACCTTGGCTTCCCAAGGTGCTGGGATTACTGGTGTAAGCCACCATGCCTGGCCTCAGTAACTTTTAACAATGTCTTTTACCTCAACCTACTATTGTTAAGGGCTCCAGGAATCAATTATTCCACAAATGATTATCAGGAGCCAGTTATATGCCCTGCATCTGTTAGGGCTTATGACATATATACTAATGGTCATGATGGGTAGGTAAAAAACCTTGGCATAGTGAATGTCACCATAAAAAAACTGATAGAGTTTAACTACAGTGACCCATATTGGGACAAAAGGTTGATATGAAATGACTGCATTCTGTGATTCTGCTAGAGATCAGAGTTTGAGATGTCACCAGAATTGTAACTACCCATTTTCTAAGTGTGTGAGTGCTGATCCGGGTCTCACAGCCTCCTACCTCTGCGACCCATTCTCAGACAGAAGGATGGACACATTTTGCCTTTTATCATACTAGTCCTAGATGAGCTATAAATCTTAAAAGAGATAGTGAAAGGCCAGGCACAGTGGCTCATGCCTGTAATCCCAGCACTTTGGGAGGCCGAGGCAGGTGGATCACCTGAGGTCAGGAGTTTGAGACCAGCCTGGCCAACATGGTGAAATCCTGTCTCTACTAAAAATAGAAAAATTAGCCAGGTGTGGTGGCAGGTGCCTGTAATCCCAGCTACCCGGGAGACTGAGGCAGGAGCAGTGCTTGAACCTGGGAGGCGTAGGTTGCAGTGAGCCGAGATCACGCCATTGCACTCCAGCCTGGGTGACAAGAGCAAGACTCCATCTCCAAAAAAAAAAAGATAATGAGAAAAATTGGAGATGCCTTTTTTTTTATGCAGAAGTAGACACATGCAGCAGGATGGAGATGCCTTTTATCCTATCTATATCATCATTTCCTTAAGTAAAAAGGTATAATATTTGAAGTAATCACTAATCAATTAAAGCAAACTAAATACTTGATTAAATTCCTTCCTTTTTGTGACTTTTTATTTTTAACTAATTTTAAACTTACAAAAAACTGCAAGAAATAGTAGATAATTCCTGTTTACCAATTTCATGCAGATTCCACAGTTAATATTTTACATTGTTTATCATTCTCAACAAATATACGTTTATATATACACATACATACATTTTTTCTGAACTATTTGAGAGTAAGCTGCAGACATGATGTTTATAATTATTTTAAAGCCATTTTAGATTATTTATTCTTCACATTACACCAGAGGCTGAATCTCACATCAGTTTTGAGTATCAGATTGGAAATCCTTTCTTGAAAAATTTGAGTCGTTTGTAATTGTTGCCCTAAGTGCAGGAAAGTCAACTTTCCTTTGAATTTATTTAGAAGTATAAGTAATGGTGTTACAGCCGGTAGAAAAATTAGTTAAAAGAAACCAGCCATTTTATTCATTGTTACCTTGTAACACCCTTGCTGTCTCTGTGGCTGAGGGAGAAGGCTTTGCTCTTTTTTTTTTTTTTTAATTTAGAAGAGAGAAACAGGAGAAGGAGAGAGAAATAAACAGCTAACTCTCACACTGAGTGAGAGAATCCAGAAAGATGGAATCCAGGAGAGGAAAGCAGCTTCCACACTGAGTAGAAGGAAATAGAGAGAGTTAGAGTTTAGGAGGGGAAGATGGGCTTCCATGAAGGGAGTGTTCATGGAAGGGGACTCCAGAGGGAAAATCCAGGAGAGAGAAAGGTGGCTTCCATGAAGGGAGTGTTCGTGGAAGGGGATCCAAACATGGAGTCCCGCCTTAGCTCTTTTGCTTGCCACACGCTCAGAGATAAAGGACACAATTTTATGGATCTTTGTTTAGAGGTCATGCTAAGGTAGCTGAAAGGGACTACCTCTATGACTTATAATACTGTACTTCCAGAGTGTGAAAATTGTAGCTGGTATTCCAGGTTACCTCTGGTACCTAAAATAATGAAAATGCTCTGGAACAACAGGTAAAGTGATTGGCAGTATATGCTTTTTTTCATTGTCCAAGTTCATAATTAAGTCTCAATAGTAATTATGAGAGAATGAAAGAACCTTCTGGTTAGATTAAGTAATGGTTTTATTCAAAACCAAAGCGATTTCTTTTTGGCTACTGAACCTCCTTTTTGTTTTTCTTTGTTTTTTAAAAAATGTAACAGTACTATTTAGTAAATTTCACAGTCTGTGTTCTAAATAATGGTCTCACAATCTGAATCAGTATCTTTCTAAAGTGATTCCATTAAGACCAGAGACAGGCTAATTAAGAAACACTTTACCATTCAAAGTATCCTTTGCTGGGATCATCCAAAATCCAAACCCCAGTGTTATGCAGTGTTTCCAAGTGACAGACTTGTACATCTACCCTCTAAATCTAAAAATAAAAGTTGAAATTATTTTTTTTTAAGTATCCTTTGCTATACTCAGACCTAGGCTGGCAGCACTGCCATCACCTGAGAGCTTGGTGGAGATGCAGAATCTCAGATCCCACCTTAGATGTACTGAGTCAGAACCTGCATTTTAACAAGCTCCCCCAGGTAATTGTATATGCATTCAGATTTAAGAGGCATTAATATACTTATTTGAGAAGTCTACATCATTATTCTTGATGGAAATGGTCAGGCTTTTGTTAAAGTGTTTTCCAAACATGCTCTTCTTCAGCATCCTGAAAACCAACTTGTCTGTGCAGGGGTTCTTTGTGTGTTATCTAAGTAGGCATGAACTGGTGTTTTGTCCAAGGACAAGAATGAACAAATTAGATAGGCTAGTGGGAATTTGCTATTTTCCTCCTTTTCTCTATAATGGAAGAGAAAATCTTTGGCTTTTTTTTTTTCAGATGCAGGGATGTGTTAGAATAATTTCTCCTTTCTTGGAAGGTAATTAATACTGCAGTGGATAAATAAAACAAAATAGCGGATTTTCAGAGATTTCAAGGGAGCTTCTGGGATGATTTGAGCGTCTATAGTCCATAAAGATTCTATGAATACCATTGTGCAAAATAGACTTTTTGCTGACTTATTCCTTGCCTCTTCTTCCACTGTCCACAAAGACATTTAAAAATTTTAAAATATTATGTATGTATGTTAAAAATTCAAACAATAGGGCCGGGCGTGGTGACTCATGCCTGTAATCCCAGCATGTTGGGAGGCCAAAGTGGACGGATCACAAGGTCAAGAGATGAAGACCATCCTGGCCAACATGGTGAAACCCCATCTCTACTAAAAATACAAAAATTGGCTGGGTGTGGTGGCACACACCTGTAGTCCCAGCTACTTGGGAAGCAGAGGCAGGAGAATCGCTTGAACCCAGGAGGCAGAGGTTGCAATGAGCCAAGATTGCACCACTGCACTCCAGCCTTGCGACAGAGCGAGACTCCATCACAAAAAAAAAAAAAAAAAAAAAAAAAAAAAAAAAAAAAAAAAATAGAAAAAAAAAAAAAGAAAGTTAGTGGGAATGTAATGAT